>SJYT01059232.1:338706-476548 GCA_006410635.1 Cephalophus harveyi | reverse complement strand
TGGGGGGGCGGGGGGGTGGGGCGGTGGACATAACAATTGAGTCCATAACAAAAGCACAAACTTCTTTTCATTCCTTTACCTCTGACTTATAAGAGTAAGATATGAAGTAATACATTTTGACACTAATTAACTCTGGCATATGGTGCTGTTTCAAATATTTTTTCAAGTGCAAGTTCTACAACATTTTCCAGTTTCCAATTCATGATATCTCAGAGGTCGCATTCTGATCCCAAGCGCAGCCAGAATCCTATTAGTCTTCCCATATCAATTAACCCTACAATTTTTTCCATTTAATTGCCAGATGTTTTTCCTTAGGTCAGCAGGCCACAACTAGACGGCTGCCCCCAAAAGAGCATTTGTAGACATGAATCTCACACACACACACACACACACACACACACACACATTTTATGGCAAGCTACATTATTATACCTCAAATACACACCGATGTTACAGCTAAGCATGATTTATGGATACAATATCTAAGCATCACGGTGCTTTGTTATTTGAGTTTCTTCTCCCCCTAAGCCAACGTCAACATACAGAAAAGACCAATGACAAACATGTGATATCTGTTAAGTGTGACATGAAACACGACACTTAAAAGCAAACTGGTTACTAATTCCTGGAGCCGAGTTTTTTCAGCTCCATTTCAACCAAGTTACCTACTCTAAGGAAGCATATACAAATCAAAATCTAGAAAACAAACGCAAAATTCACTCCGTGTATGGACTGCCTCATGAAATCATTCTGACTCATTTCTCCAGCTTCCAAGGCTGTGCCAGGCTCTCCCAACACTTGTATTGATGGCATTCTTGCCTGAGTTTCTCAGGTGCTCATTACCCTTCATCAGTAATGCACCGAGTCCCTGCACCCGTTTCTGCCAATCAGACTTCCAAGTCATATGTTAGAAATCATTTGCCAAATAATGAACACACTTCAGTTTCTAGTGTGCAATTAAAAAAGAACTTACTAGTGAAAAAGAATAGCATTGACATTGCCTCTAACATGTTTCCATTTTTCAAAAAAAAAGCTACTTAACACATTAGTTCCTTTCGACAAGCCCTAGTTTCAGATGACTTGGGTAGAATTTGGTATGTCGTTCTTGGCACTACTTTCGTACTGGAACCCTGACAACATCAACACCTCCATCCTAGTAAAGACTAAAACTAGAATCACCACAATTAACATGTTTCCATTTTTCAAAAAAAAAGCTACTTAACACATTAGTTCCTTTCGACAAGCCCTAGTTTCAGATGACTTGGGTAGAATTTGGTATGTCGTTCTTGGCACTACTTTCGTACTGGAACCCTGACAACATCAACACCTCCATCCTAGTAAAGACTAAAACTAGAATTACCACAAATCTTAGATTAGCTATATATTATTATTTAGGCTCGAAAATCATCTTTGTCTCATAGCCTGCTTCGGAGGAAAAAAAAAAACACAAAAAGCAGGGTGAAGGTGCAAAGTCAAACATTTGAAGACTGTACATATACACTTACGTAGAACAGAGAAATAGGTGCTGATAAGGTGGTCCAGGTTAAAGTGCTATTTTGCATGAAGAGGCAAGTTTGGAATAAGCTTGGGTGTGTATTTATATTGAGCTCTTGTAGAATCAACATACACATAAAATAACTATCAGCTCCAGGCTTGGACGTATATGTTCTGACATCAGCCTATTAACAAGAGGAAAATGGCACTGAGGAGTAATTATTATATACTAGTTTCATGAGGATTTTTTTGGAAAATTTATTTCTAAACTGAAACTGAAGAAGATAACATTTTGAATGTAATACCTGACAGATTCTATTATGGTTTCTGTCACCTTTTAGTACATTTCCTAACTGTGCATACTATAGGAAAGGGCAAGGAATTAATCAGGTTGCCAAAAGTCGGGTTACACAGCATGCAGAAAGCACTTCAGCTACATTATTTGCACAATTTCTGTAGGGAGTTGTGCAATAGAGGCTTTAAATTTAATATGTCTGGCCCCCTTCCACTTGGACTCAGTTCAAACCCATTGCCTGCAGCTCGCTGTATCCAGAGTGGGAAATCAGTCATTATATTAGGAACGGATGGCAAATGATTCCAATTCACATTCTTCAGCTGATATGTTTTTTAACCTGGAGCAACACCAAATTGGAAAATTCTGAAATTCTGCAAGCTGGACATTCGATCTGTATTGTAGTCTAAATACATTTCTAGTTTGAGGGAGTTGATAAGATGATTTTTCTTTAGAATTTCTTAGCTCCTGTGTCACCAACAGAAATTTCAAGGTTCACCACATCACCTCTTTCCTTCAGGTCCTTTTGTTTCTCACTGGGTGTGGGAGGATGGTGTCAGGCAATCAAACTGCAATGATCTATATAAACAGTAACTGCACTCCTTCATACCTGAAAGTGAAAGTCGCTCAGTCGTGTCTGACTCTTTGTGACCCATGGACTATACAGTTCATGGCATTCTCCAGGCCAGAATACTGGAGTGGGTAGCCTTTACCTTCTCCAGGGGATCTTCCCAACCCAGAGATCGAACCTAGTCTCCCGCACTGCAGGTAGATTCTTTACCAGCTGAGCCACAAGGGAAGCCCAAGAATACTGGAGTGGGGTAACCTATCCCTTCTCCAGGGGCTCTTTCCAACCCAGGAATCAAACCAGGGTTTCCTGCATTACAGGCAAATTCTTTACTAACTGAGCTATCAGGGAAGTCCCTCTTCATACCTATGAACACATTATGTAGACTGAAAAACCATGCTCAGGAAAGATGAAAGTCTCCCAGACATTGTTCCCTTAAAAAGGGAAGTAATGCCATAAAAAAATGGGCATAGGAAATTAAGAAGCAAGTGATAGAAAAAGAAATGTCAGCCAGCTCTCAACCACATGAAAACATGGTTGATCATTTCAGGAGCAAGGAAATTAAAAATATAATATAAATGGATCCCATTTTTATTCATAACATCAAAAACTAACATCCAGTGGTAGTGAGGATATGGGGCTATGGTAGAAAAATGAATTACTTTATAAAAGTAATCTATACATATACATTAAAATTTAGAATGTTCACATACTTGAGCTAGAAATCTCAATTTTGAGGCTATAAAAAATAAAAACAAGAGTATGTAAAATTTGAAAGAACGTGTATAATGAAGCACTATTTGAAGCAGCAAAAATCATTAAAACAACCCATAAGAACATAACTGAAAAATGCTTAAGTTATAATAAACATAGTGGCAAGTATGCAATGTTTAAAAAATTGGCTCTATGAGTATTTAGCTAGAGTTAGCTATGATATAGTACTTAATTCAAAAAACAAGTTACAAGTACTATGTAAAGTGTTACCACCTTTAAAAAATAAATTCAAGACATGTGAATAGGAGTGTATATATCTGTGTGTGTGTGTGTGTGTGTGTGTGTGTGTGTCTGTGTCTGTATGTATTCTGTGAAGAAAGGTATGGAAGGATATACAACAGAGGAACAGGAATGAAAATTGTTAACATTTTACTTCTACAATTTGATACTGTTGGACTTGTTAAAATAAGTATGCATTATTTTGCAATTAAACTGTAACTAAATAAAAGGGAAAAGGGAAATTAATTTTGGCTTTACAATTTACAGGTATATCAGAGTCCTCTAAAGAAAAAGTACCAATCAAATGGGTGGTGTGCATGTGTTTGTCAAAACAGAGATTTGTATACAAATATTTATATTTATATATAATATATAAGAGAAGACTCTACACATGGAATCATCGGATGCTCAAAACAAGACCAGGAGCTGACTGTGGCTCAGATCATGAACTCCTTATTGCAATATTCAGAATTAAATTGAAAAAAAGTAGGGAAAACAATTAGACCATTCAGGTATGACCTAAATTAAATCCTTTATGATTATATAGTGGAAGTGACAAAAAAATTCAAGGGATTAGATCTGATAGAGTGCCTAAAGAACTATGGACGGAGGTTCCTAACACTGTGAGAGGAGACAGTGATCAAAACCATCCCCAAGAAATGAAAAAAGGCAAATGGTTGTCTGAGGAAGCCTTACAAATAGCCGAGAAAAGAAGAGAAGCTAAAGGCAAAGGAGAAAGAAAAGATACACCAATCTGAATGCAGAGTTCCAAAGAATAACAAGGAGAGAAAAGAAAACCTTCCTCAGTGATCAAAGAAAGAGAGAAAAGAAATAGAAAGGGAAAGACTTCTAGTCTTTCCCAGAAAATGAGATCTCCAGAAAATTACAGATACCAAGGTAACATTTCATGCATAGATGGGCACAATAAAGGACAGAAATGATATGGACCTAACAGAAGCAGAAGATATTAAGAAGAGGTGGTAAGAATACACAGAAGAACTATACAGAAAAGATCTTCATGAACCAGATAACCATGATAGTGTGATCACTCACCTAGAGCCAGACATTCTGGAGTCTGAAATCAAGTGGGCCCTAGGAAGCTTCACTACAAAGCTACTGGAGGTGACGGAATTCCAGTTCAGCTATTTCAAATCCTGAAAGATGATGCGGTGAAAGTGCTGCACTCAACATGCCAGCAAATTTGGAAAACTCAGCAGAGGTCATAGGACTGGAAAAGGTCAGTTTTTATTCCAATCCCAAAGAAAGGCAATGCCAAAGAATGCTCAAACTACTGCACAGTTGCACTCATCTCATACACTAGCAAAATAATGCTCAAAATTCTCCAAGCAAGGCTTCAATAGTATGTCAACCGAGAACTTCCAGATGTCCAAGCTGGGTTTAGAAAAGGCAGAGGAACCAGAGATCAAATTGCCACTGGATCACAGAAAAAGCAAGAGAATTCCAAAAAAAATCTACTTCTGCTTCATTGACTACAAGAAAGCCTTTGACTGTGTGGATCACCACAAACTGTGGAAAACTCTTAAAGAGATGGAAATACCAGACCACCTAACCTGCCTCCTGAACAATCTGTATGCAGGTCAGGAAGCAACACTTAGAACTGGACATTGAAAAACGGACTGGTTCCAAATTGGGAAAGGGGTACATCAAGGCTGTATATTGTCACCCTGCTTATTTAACTTATATGCAGAGTACATCATGCAAAATGTCAGGCTGGATGAAGCACAAGCTGGAATCAAGATTGCCAGGACAAATATCAATAACCTCAGATATGCAGATGACACCACCCTTATGGCAGAAAGTTAAGAAGAACTAAAGAGACTCTTGATGAAAGTGAAAGAGGAGAGTGAAAAAGTTGGCTTAAAACTCAACATTCAGAAAACGAAGATCATGGCATCTGGTTCCATCACTTCATGGCAAATAGATGGGGAAACAGTGGAAACAGTGACAGACTTTATTTTCTTGGGCTCCAAAATTACTGCAGATGGTGATTGCAGCCATGAAATTAAAAGACACTTGCTCCTTGGAAGTAAACTATGACAAACTTAGACTGTATATTAAAAAGCAGAGACATTACTTTGCCAACAAAGCTCCATCTAGTTAAAGCTATGGTTTTTCCCATAGTCATGTACGGATGTGAGAGTTGGACTATAAAGAAGGCTTAGTGCCAAAGAATTGATGCTTTCAAACTATGGTGCCGGAGAAGACTCTTGAGAATCCCTTGGACAGCAAAGATATCAAACCAGTCAATCCTAAAGGAAATCAGTCCTGAATATTCATTGGAAGGATAGATGTTGGAAGTTGAAGCTCCAATATTTTGGCCACCTGATTGAAGAACTGACTCATTTGAAAAGATGCTGGTGATGGGAAAGATCAAAGGCTGAAGGAGAAGGGGACAACAAAGGATGAGATGGTTGGATGACATCACCAAATGATGGATGTGAGTTTAAGCAAGGAAGGACAGTAAAGCCTGGTGTGCTGCAGTCCACGGGGTCACAAAGAGTTGGACACAACTGAGTGACTGAACTGACTGATAATATGTAAGATGTATAAATACAAATATGGAGAGAAAGAGATATACAGCTACATAGATACACACATTTATTTTAGGGTACTTGGTATTGGGGAGGACAATTTCAAAATCTGTAGGTTAGGCTGCTTGAATTGAGTTGTAATCTTCCTTCAACTTTAATCACAGGGAATGGTAGTAATAAGATGTGCCATCAGGGAGTTCCTGTATTCCACATACACTCTTCTTTACCTCCACTGTGGGTTAGTATCTCAATTTCTCCTTAGTAATCAGCTACCATCCCTCAGCCATTACTTTAACAGATATGTTTCTTTGCCTGTTGACTCAGAGGAACAAGGACCCCAGAGAGGACAATGTGAGTCTTAACTTTGAGTCCAATGGATTCACTGTTTTATTTCCTGGTGGAATCATTCCTCCCTTTGGAACTAAGACCTTTAGGCCAACACAGAATAAGGTCACATGGACACTGAAGCAAACATTTTGCTAGTGTATCACTGGGAATGATAGTCAGTGGTGCCACTTTGATGCCCCTGAGTTGGGCCTCAGGTGCCCCTGAGTTCCTGGGACTTACAAAGCCTGGATGTGGGAGAAACAGCACCATATATCATGGTGATTCAGAAGAAATGAATCCAGAGAACAATGGCCCAGCCTTGCAGGGTATTATCAAGTATCCAGCATTGTAACTGAGTTTTCAAAAGGCCATTCCACCACTCTATCTAGGCAGCTGCTTCAGGTATGATAGGGAACTTGTTAAGATCCCCAAATTTCACGAGGATGGGCCCACTGCTACATCTCATTTGCTGTGAAGTGGTTTCCTTGATTTGAAGCAATGATACATAGAATGCCAAGATGGGGGATAAGACATTCTGTAAGTTCATGGATGGTAGTTTTGGCAAAAGCACTGAAGGCAGGCAAGGCAAATCTATGTTTAGATTTATTACAATAGTCAAGACACAGAAGCAACCTAAATGCCCACTGACAGGTGAACGGATAAAGACTATGTGATGCACGTATAAAACGGAATGTTACCCAGCCATAAAAAGGATGGAATAATGCCATTTGCAACCACATGGATGGACCCAGACATTATCTTATTAAGTGAAAATTAGAGAAAGACAAATATCATGTGATATCACTTACATGTAGAATCTTAAAAAGTGATACAAAGGAACATATTCATAAATCAGAAATAGACTCACAGATACAGAAAACAATCTCATGGATACTATAGGGGACAGCAAGGTGAGGAGAAGAAGAAATAAATTAGGAATCTGAGATTAGCATAAGTACACTGCTGCTGCTGCTGCTGCTAAGTCGCTTCAGTCGTGTCCGACTCTGGGCAACCCCATAGACGTCAGGCCAGCAGGCTCCGCTGTCCCTGGGATTCTATAAAATAGGTAAACAGGACCTACTGGGTAGCACAGGGAACTATACTCAATATCCTGTACCTATTATGGGAAAGAATCTGAAAAAGAATGTATAATTGAATCACTTGGCCGTTCATTTTAACACAACTTTGTAAATTAACTATATTTCAATTTTAAAAAAGAATACAATGCTTGACTCTGGTCCAGAGTGAACTTTCCTGAAACAGAATTGATAGACTGAAAAACACCTCATCTCAGTCCAACTTGGATACTTCAGGGGGGATCCAAACTGGATTGTATACCAAATCTTAAGAAGTAAAAAATGAAAGTAAGAGGTCAGTCAAGTTTCTGCGCTTATTTGGTGGCTGAGCAGCTAATGCAGGTTTGCCTCCATTAACATATACCCATCACTGCTGTAGACTTATAGAGTCTCTCTCGAGCAGAGAATATCTGGACTCAAGTTCTAGCTCAGCCATCTTCCCCAGGCAAATTACTTTATCTGGAAGAGCCTCATCTGCAACATCTCAGAGTTAGGCTTTCAGGTGTGCATTTCTATGTTATTCAAAATGTAATATTAAAATGTTTTTTTAAAAAAACACTTAAATAATAATATAACTCTATGGAGCTACTAAAAATGTCGCTTTATTGCCAAAGACTTTACTTGTTTTCGTGCAACAGGCTTTCAAAAACATGAACTTGAACAAGACTTTATATTCCCATTGGAAGCAAGTGGATGAGATTTTTCTGGAGCAGTGCTGTGCATTCTAAATCAGAGGTCATCCTAACGGGTTACATGCTCCCTTGAGCTGATGTGGGTGGCCACGACATTTGGTATAGAAAATGTTGCCTTTGCTAAATGAAAATAAAACTGTTTGACCTATTGGCTGCAGAACTTGTACTCAGAATTTTGTTCCCAGGAGTACATAGCTTATACTCTTTTCCTGTTTCTTGCAGTAACTTAAGAAACAAATTTATAAGCTGCCTGAGGAGGAGCCTGCTGCTCTTTGAACAGAGGTTTTCTTGGTGAAAAGAAAATGAACTCTTCTAGACACTAAGTGTTTGGCTCTAATGCTTTCAATGACTGGCTTTGGAACCATTAGAGCACTTGCTATAAGTACTTCTGGAGGCCATGATACAAAACAGCTTTATACTTGAAAAGAATGTAGCAAAATATCTCAAAATATAACCTCCTTACCTCTTATAGTAAATAAGTTTCTGTAAGAAAACCAAAATAAAGTGGGATATGGCCATGAATATGAGAGCTACGGCATCACTTCTAGGTGTAGAACACTGCAGAGTTACCTCAGTCCCTAAGTCTCAATTGTCTTGTATAACAATAGTAATAATAATGTCTGTCTTAAGTATTCTTGAGATAATCAATAGCTAACAGTGTACATGAGAAAGATCTATGAACTCTCAATTTTGTAAAATCAGAACAATTTATAAAAGAAGCAGATGGTATTTGAGAGGACTTAATCATAATAATATCTCCTTAAAATGAAATTAGGATTTCTTAGACATAGCAACATCAATCCACAATGTTTATGTCTAGAGCCAGGGGAAAAGATGATCAGTCCACTGTACAAAGAATATATCCCATACAAGTTCAGAATAGTGCTAAAATATGGGTTTTACATGTCTGTTCTTCCTAGACAAAGAGACTGGCCAGGAGAAAAAAGATTTAGTGCTCAAGAGGACAGAACTAACATTTGTGGAGAAAGCCTGGCAACAGATTCTTCTGGAGAGACCCTGAAGACGGGAGCGCAGCAGACCATTCTAATAGAATGTGAGTAAATGTCAAGACTTGAACAGAAACCTCTTAGTACAGACAGCATCTATTTCTCCAGCTGGTTCTCAGCCTGAAATGGAGAGGAAAACAACATCGAGGCAGCAAAGGACCAGTTTGGAAAAGACTAGATTCTACTCTGAAAGGCACAGAATCAACAGGAAGTTCTTGTATATGAACCTTACTCAAAACTAGAAGGGGAATCCAGTAGAGAACATTTGCTATGAAATTTTTTTCAAATGAATGGATCTAACCTCTCAAAGGATCTAACTAAATAGTGATTTCTAGGTATAGTATCTCAAACTTTCTGGCAAATAAAGATGAAAACCTAGACATCATTCTTTTTCTTTTTCTTTTTAATTATCAGATTATTTATTTATTTACCAGAGAATAACTCCTTTACAATTTTGTGTTGGTTTCTGACAGACATCAACATGAATCAGTCACAGATATACATACAGACATCGTTCTTGATACTTCCTCTCAAATAGTTCTCAACATGCCCATCTCTCTTCATTTCCATCTCTGGCCCTCACCAAGCCCTTCACTGGACAACTCCCTCGTGACTAGAAGGCTTGGTCACCTCTTCATGGCACACAGAATCATCCTGCTAAAACCTGAATACAAAGGAGTACGTCAAGGCTATATATTGTCACCCTGCTTATTTAACTTATATGAAGAGTACATCATGCAAAATGCCAGGCTAAATGACCACAAGGTGGAATTAAGGTTGCTGGGGGAAGTATCAACAACCTCAGATATGTAGATGATACCATTCTAATTTCTGAAAGCAAAGAGGAACCAAATTGATGAAGGTGAAAGAGGAGAGTGAAAAGTTGGCTTAAAACTCAACATTCGAAAATGAAGATCATGGCATCTGGTCCCATCACTTCATGGTGAATAGATGGGGAAACAATGGAAACAGTGACAGACTTTAGGCTCCAAAATCACTGCAAATGGTGACTGCAGCCATGAAATTAAAAGACACTTGCTCCTTGGAAGAAAACTCATAACAAACCTAGATAGCATATAAAAAGTTTACTTAAAGGTGGAGACACCACTTTGCCAACAAAGGTCCATACAGTCAAAGTGATGACTTTTCCAGTAGTCATATATGGATGTTAGAGTTGGACCATAAAGAAGGCTGAATGCCAAAGAATTGATGCTTTGGAACTGTGGTGTTGGAGAAGACTCTTGAGCGTCCCTTGGACTGCAAGCAGATCACACCAGTCAATCCTAAAGGAAATCAACCCTGAATATTCATTGGAAGGACTGATGCTGAAGCTGAAGCTCCAATACTTTTGCCACTTGGCACCGATTCATTGGAAAAGACCCTGATGCTGGGAAAGACTGAGGCGTGAGGAGAAGGGAACAACAAAGGACTAGATGGTTGGATGGCATCATTGATACAATGGACATTGAGTCTGAGCAAACTCCAGGAGATGGTGAAGAGCAGGGAAGCCTGGCATGCTACAGTCCATGACGTCACAAAGAGTCAGACATGACTGAGCAACTGAATAATAACAACATCCCTGCTTCAAACTGCCAACGGTTTCCCACAGTCCTTAAAATCCATGCCTCTTCCAAGTCACAAGGCCCTATATTTCAAACTCTTCTTGCCCTCTAACCTCGTCTCCGGCCACTCAGTCGACATGGACCCTTTCTACAGATCCTGGCTTTCCTCGAGGGTACCAAGTTCTTTAAGGCATCAGCAACCTTCTCTACACATCCTTTAATGTGGAACATTGTACCCCCTGTTACCTTTTTTTTTAAGGTAACAGATTGAGAAGCAATTCCTAGAGAACTGATGCCTCCCACATATTTATGGCCCCTCTGATATTCTCTGTCACTGCCCTCAGCTGCCCTCCTTAATAGCAATTCTCATGGCATGTTCAATTATAAATTCAGCTGTGTTTATATGTAATGTCATCTTCCTTTAAGATAAGTGCCATGAAGCCAATGACCATATCTACTCTGTTCACCACATTATATCCACTGCATAGCAGGGTGCCTGAAATATAGTTGTTGAGTGGGAAAATGGCTGAATGTTAAATGTATTACTATAGTAATTATCCATTCACCTACAATAGTGAAGGCATTTTCAATTTTAGTTGTTGTTGGAACTATCTTCCCCTAGCCAAATAAAAGCTAAAATCAACTACCTTTTTGGAATTCTAAGACAGACACACGATGAAACGATATTGAACTTGTTTACAACTGTACCTCCGTAACAAGCAACAACTTGAGATGTGAACTATGCTGTGTTTTCCTTTCGGTATCTAACATATTGCAGAGAACGAGCATTTGACACATTTCTGCAATGTTTTTTACCTTTAAAGTGAAATTAGTGAGATGGTGAAGTTTTACAATATAGACCATGTCTTAATTTTTCAAAACCTATGTGTAGTTCTCACTAATCTGCAAGATCATCACATTTTACAAACTAGCCACGGCAGGAATGTTCTTTCAGTGAAAAATATCACGTTCTTGTGAAGAGAATCAGGGGAACAAAATCCCAAGTATAACACGTCCCCTCTATTATATACATGGTTTCATGTATCTGATGTTGATGTGGGATACAGTTTCATGAAGGTGTCAATCTTTCCACTGATGACAGAGTTCATTTTAAAAGGGTTCTGGATCCAGGACACCTGATGAGAACCTGAGCTCAGGCAAGTTCCTTATCCTCTTCACATTTCAATGTCCTCGTCTACAAATGAAGACAATAACCCTGACTTCATGGGCTTGTTGTGGGGTAGCATGTGAGCTGGACACTCAATAATATAAAGAATATCAGTAAGTTGGTTGGGAGACAGGGTATCAAAAGTCAAAAGAGAATGGAGAGGCTTAGAAAAGAAACTGGAGCCAGGAATGCAAAAGGAGGCATGGTAAGAAATAAATTAGAAAGGCAAAAAGCCTGGAATGCCACATACAAACTTTGGATTTTATGCAAGAGGTAAAAAGGGTCACTGGGGGCTTGGAGGATGGATCTGGCAGGATCTGAGCTACAGGATGGGTGGAGTGAGCCAGTGTTGTGTCTGCTGCCCACTCACCTCTATGTTGATGAGGAAGCACGAATTTTCCTCTGTTTTTCCTTATCCTGCTCCTAAGGTTCATGCTTCAAGTGGAATTCGTTTCACTCCCAGCTCCAGGGGCAGCTCTGTGACTCAGACTCGGGACCCAAAAGATGGCTTTCTCTGGCCACCAAGACTGGTTCAGAGTGGACATGTGGTCCAAGACACCACTGAGAGGCAATGGCACTTTTGCTGATACTGCTCAGAGAGAGAGAAATCTTTCCTGGCAGAGTCAAGTCTGAGAGACTGTGGGCCTAGATTTGTTGGCAGATATTTTTGCCAATATGTGAAGCCTGAGAATGAAACCCTTGTATAGGAGAACAGTTGACGGAAGCAGAGAACTAAGGTCCTGGTGATGTTATCAAGCTGTACTCAAAACACCTAACCCCTAGCCTTTACATGTACCTTGGTCAGTAAATTCTCTTCCCTTGAATTGCTATTTCTGGCCCTTGCAACAGAAAGAATCTTCACTGGTACTGCAGTGACAAAGATACTCACAAGGCCAAAGACTAGAGACAGTGATGGGACAAAGGAAGATACATAAGGGCTGGTGGAACGTAACTGAGGATGGTTTGCATGAATCCTCATTCTTTAGCTACAGAGTTAGCATTATTATTGAAGACGACAAGGGGCATTGTTTCTCCCCCTCATTTGACTCTTATTAAGAACCTTCCATCACAGTCTTTTCCAATGAGTCAACTCTTGGCCTGAGTAATACTTTGGCCACCTCAGGCGAAGAGTTGATTCATTGGAAAAGACTGATGCTGGGAGGGATTGGGGCAGGAGCAGAAGGGGACGACAGAGGATGAAATGGCAGGATGGCATCACTGACTCGATGGATGTGAGTTTGAGTGAACTCCAGGAGTTGGTGATGGACACGGAGGCCTGGTGTGCTGTGACTCATGGGGTTGCAAAGAGTCGGACACGACTGAGCGACTGAACTGAACTGAACTGAACCTGCCAGGTAGCACTAGTGGTAAAAAACATGCCTATGAAGGCAGGAGACACAAGAGACTCGGGTTCAATTCCTGGGTGGGGAAGACCCCCTGGAGGAGGGCATGGCAAGCCACCCCAGTATTCTTGCCTAGAGAATCCTATGAATGGAGGAGCCTGGTGGGCTATGGTCCACAGGGTAGCAAAGAGTTGGACACGACTGAAGCGACTTAGTACACACTCAAAGAACCTTCATGACTATTTAAGAACATGAAATACTAAGATGAGTTTTCACTTGCCTATAAGATTTCATCTTTACTTTCTTGCCCCATTTATCATCAGATATAATGTTAATACATCAGATATAATGTTAACACATATAATGTTAACACAAAGATAGGCTGACTCGTATATTCATACATAGCTTGAAATTTTACTTAAAATGTTAAGAAGCTTAAATGAAAGAAGGTATGCATGTCATGATCAAAAGCAGATCCTGTTACTCACAGAGATTATATTTTCCTTGTGACTCACAAGAACTGTATTAATTAGTACAAAAAGAATCATTGATGAATAGTAACAGCAAACATAAGCTAATACTATGTTCAAAGAACCTTACATACATTCACAAGTTTAACTCTTTCAGGGACTTTTTTTTTTAATTTCTATTATACAGTGGAGAAAACTGATACATGGATAGAATAGGTAATTTTGCCTTATTCCTAAAGGTGCCAGATGCAAAACTGGCTAGTTTAGCTGCAGAGCCATATGCTTAAGCACTATACTTAAAGTAAGTGAAAAAATGAAAGAAGTAGGTGATCCCTTCTGGCTCCCCACTCGTGGGGAAAAACAGGGGAACTGAAACAAGTCTTTGTGACAATTTGGTTTGTTGCCCTTCTAGAGGCTCACATTTTTCTAATGTCTTGGCTATCACGTGTTTACCAACTCAATGCCCTGGAGAAGCTGTGTTCACTATTTCCAATCCCCCAGGAACAATTTAATATACTGAAAAGGCAATTTATTCAAATTTCTAAATGCTAGCATGGTAAACAAAGACTAAGTGCTGTTTCTCAACACGGTTTGCTGGTATCAGGGGAGCGGCTGAGTCACCAAGATTACATGGCTCACTACCAGTGTGATACCTAGCACAGTTAGCATTTCTTGTTGATGTGGAAATGGATGTCAGGCACCACCTGTTCAACGAGGGATCAAACCCAGGTCTCCCGCATTGCGGGTGGATTCTTAGCCAGCTGAGCCACAAAAGAAGGGGCTTCCCAGGTGGCACTAGTGGTGAAGAATCCACTTACTAATGCAGGAAACNCTTGTTGATGTGGAAATGGATGTCAGGCACCACCTGTTCAACGAGGGATCAAACCCAGGTCTCCCGCATTGCGGGTGGATTCTTAGCCAGCTGAGCCACAAAAGAAGGGGCTTCCCAGGTGGCACTAGTGGTGAAGAATCCACTTACTAATGCAGGAAACATAAGACACGTGGGTTTGATCCCTGGGTCGGGAAGATCCCCTGGAGGAGGGCATGGCCACCCACTCCAGTATTCTTGTCTGGAGAATCCCATGGATAGTGGAGCCTAGTGGCTACAGCACATGGGGTCACAAAAAGTTGGACATGACTGAGTGACTAACACTTGTCTAGAAGCCAGTGACAATTCACCCACAGAATATTTCTAGCCTGAAGGATTAGGTAGGAAGGGTTGGATTGAAACCACTAATCTGATATGAATCAACACTTACCCTAATGGTGCAGCATTTCCCACTTGAATGTGCACCTGAGTTTGGGTCTCTCAGCTTGCACAGAAGTGCTAATTATATTTCAAACAGCAATTTAAAAGTCAATTTCTGTGTTCATGGAAATATGACATTTAATTCTTGGCTGATGTCACTACCACAGGAGGGGTAAGATCAACTCCTATTTAAAAATCAGGTAGTTCATGCATTTAATTGTGAAATACCTCACGAAATACCTATGTTCCCTTTGTAGGATTTATCTTTTTGAGTTTGTGATGACGTTTCTCGTAGCCCCTGATAGAAAAAAACCAACTATCTTAAGACATATTATCTTGAAGACTATCCTTAGAAGCATCAGGAGAGATGCTGGGTTGATTTCTTGATTTCTTTATAAGAAAATACCTCAGTGCTGGTGATGGAAGAGTTCATTTTGGTCACTTTAAACTACTGTGTCTACTGCTCCTTGAATTTTGGTAGCATCAGCTTCAGTGCTTACAGTGAAGCTGTATAAACCTAAGAAGCACCCCTTGGGCATGTGTTTTGCCCTCTGCCTGAGGTCTGAAAACATTTTGACTATCTCCTTTGGGTATGACTTCCAAATCCTCAAATTAACCTCTGTTCTCTCCTTTGCCAGAAGATATAGAGCTATGTGGAATGTCTCCTCCCCAACAGAGTTTATGCCTAATGACCTTGGAAAAAATAGGATTTTTCCTCTTTTTTTTTTATCTCTTTTCACTTCCCCAGGTGCAGATCTGAATGAAAGATAAAGTGTATCAGGCTATGTATTGAGCATCTGTTTCTGAGTTCTTCCAACTTTCATTCGCAGAAACCATGTATTACACTGAAAAGTAAGAAGCTCCTAATATTTTAGCATTTCTTCTGTTAACCCTCTGATAATGTTCTCATTTGCATGAGTACAAACTCAAATGTCTAAACATAAATGGAGTCATCTACTTTTCATATTCTCATGTTAGTCGATTTGGTCAAGAGGTACTTGAGTTTTCTTCACACTGAATCCATTCAGCAACTCTTATTCTATGTCAGAGTAGCTCAGACTGTTCTCAGACTTCTGTCTAGAGCTTGTCTTTGTGAAAGAAGCCTGATGAAACCAGATCCTTACACTCTGACACATACTTTACACATCTTTACATACTTTCCTCTCTTGGAAAAGCATGTAGAATGGGTGTTCACTATGTATATTTCTGGTTTATTACCTTGATGAATTCTTCTATTCAGATTTTCACGTAGGTAGTCACTTAGACAAAGTACCTTTTGGCTTTTTTCCCTGTGCCATCTATTCAGTTAACTACTATCTCGTTGACTCTCTCCTTACGATTCTGAACTAGATTTCAAGTTTCTTGAATAACCTTGACTAATGCTTTCCATGAGAGTTGGACTATAAAAAAAGCTGAGTGCTGAAGAATTGATGCTTTTGAACTGTGGTGTTCGAGAAGACTCTTGAACATCTCTTGGACTGCAAGATCAAACCAGTCCATCCTAAAGGAAGTCAGTCCTGAATATTCATTGGAAGGACTGATGCTGAAGCTGAAACTCCAATACTTTGGCCACCTGATGTGAAGAAATGACTCACTGGAAAAGACCCTGATGCTGGGAAAGATTGAAGGCAGGAGGAGATGGGGACGACAAGAGGATGAGATGGTTGGATGGGATCATGGACTCGATGGACATGAATATGAGCAAGCCCCAGGAGTTGGTGATGGACAGGGAAGCCTGGTGTGCTGCAGTCCATGGGGTCGCAAATAGTCCGACACAACTCAGTGACTGAACTGAGCTGAACGGAATGCTTTCCTTTTGCTCAATACCCAGCTAAAAGGGCTTCTTTATTTTCTGGCAGTGCCATTCACTTTTTTTGTTCCATTTAAAACTTTTCTCAGTTGTGTATTATTTCTTTTATTATTACTTTTATCAGCAAGCTGAGCCCAGAAACTTCCAGTGTAGTAGAAAACATCTGCTACAACTTTTGAAGTAAGATCAATCAGAAGTTGATTGTTGTGTCAAAGCAAAATGTCAGAGCGAAAGCAAAGAGAAAGGTGGAGGTAGTGGGGAGGGGCAGATTAGCTCTAAATGACAGGTTTTATCCTCTGCAAGCTTCAGCCGGTCCCCTCCCTCTTCCTTCCAAATCCCATTCAGCACACCACAGAAGTCCCCATCACCCCTTGAGTCTTCCCCAGTGACATCCTCCCTGCCTTCGAAACTTAGCAATTTGAATTCTGGCAGTACCACCCATCCCTCCTTCCAGATTCACACTGGTCATATGCTGAGGACCTGTCTCTTCTTCCCACTCCGCTAGCTAATACACACATACACTGATAGCTTATTCCCTTAGTTCATATGTTAGTTCAGTTCTTTCTGCTTGGGTCCAAATGCACAGCTCATTTGTCTATTAAAACTGTCGAGCAAAAGGGAAAAGGGTAAGAGAAAAATTCAGTTTCCTTAGTTTAGGTTGATGGTTTTCACAAAGAACTGCAAGACAAGGGACTTCAATGGTGGGCCAATGGTCAGAGTCTGCCTTGCAAAGCCAGGGATGTGGTCGGGGAACTAAAATCCCATGTGCCGTGGAACAGCTAAGACCACAGGCCCCAATTACCCAGTCACGCACCACAACTAGAGAGCCCATGAGCCGCAACAAAAGATGGTATGTGACACACCGAATGAAACCACAAGACACAACGCAGATCCTCCGTGCTGTAACTAAGACCTGATGCAGCCAAATATATATATATACTTGAGGTATATATAGGTGTGTACATATGTGTATATACATATAGTGGAGCCAAGCAGAAAAGTCTGTGCCTTTCTTACTGTCTACATTACATAATAAGTAAGAAAGAAGCTAGAGAGGCCTATTTCAGGCTGTAAGCCTTTGAGGGAATGGAAAGCAATTCTTTAAAACATGTTGCATAGCCTTTAGAATGATAATTGGAAAATGTTGCCCTTAATGGCACCAGTTTTATCCAAACACAGAGGTTTTACTAAGGCAGTGCTCTCTATTCATCATGTATCATTACTAGTGAAAAAATAATTCTGAACATAAAAGTCCCATAAACATAAACAGATTATTCAAATATAATCCTTTTACTATATTATATGCATTGTAAAGGGCTTCCCTGCAATGTTGGAGAAGGAAATGGCAACTCACTCCAGTATTCTTGCCTAGAAAATCCCATGGATGGAGGAGCCTGGTGGGCTACAGTCCATGGGGTCGCAAAGAGTTGGATACAACTGAGCGACTTCACTTTCACTTTCCCTGCAATGTAGGAGAGAAACCACCTGCAATGTAGGAAACCTGGGTTCTATCCCTGGGTCAGGAAGATCCCCAGTACTCTTGCCTGGAGAATTCCATGGACAGAGGTGCCTGGTGGGCTACAGTTCATGGGGTTGCAAAGAGTTGGACACAACTCAGCGACCACAAAGACTAAAATTCAAAAGGAACGACATTAAAACAAATTTTAATGAAACAGCTTTTCCGTCAACTTGTTGTTTGTATACCCAAGAGAAAAATATCTTTGATTCACTTTCCTCGAAATACCACAGCTAAAAAATAAGTCCTATCCATTTTTTCTCTGCATGTATTTCAGTGACCACTTCTTCTCCATACCCACCACAGCCTAACCTTACACTCCTGTGAACTCTTTCTTACTTGCAATCTCCAGCTTGTCTCCTTGCTTACTTTAACTCTTTCTTTCCAACATGAGCTTCACCCAGTGGCCTAGGTGCTCTTGCCAAAACTTCCTACTGATTGTTTCCCTTCCACTCAAGTCCATGAGTGCTTGAGTCTTGCCTACAGGAGGAAGTTGAAACCCCTAATCTTAACACCATTTGTGCCGCTCACCTTTCCAGGTGGCTCCTCCCACTTTTCCACCTGGCTCTCCAGCTATGTCAAAGTGACTTTTTCGGAAGGCACCAAAACTTTTACTTTCACCCTTGCATGCAATAAATTTCTCTACCAGAAATGCCCTTTTTTCTTCATGCCTACCTGATACACCTCAGTACTCAGCTTAAATATCACTTCCTTTGGCAAGTTCTCTTTACTTCCGTTTGCAGAATTAGCACTCACCTTTCTGTGTCCCCTTAACACTTTATTTGTATTGAATTAGAGCATTTATCTTGTTACTCAAGCAATTTATTTCCATGACTCTGAATTTCTATATGATAGAAATTTTCCTGTTTTTTTCTTGAACTATCACTGCCTATCCAGGTGAGGCATGGAGAAATGCTTGATCTTTCTTAATAAATAGAGAGGATGGATAAATATTAATTGAACAACTATACAATTTTGGGGGCAGTGAAGAAAACCTTCAAGTGGCAAGTCTGCAATGAAACAAAAACATTTCAACAGAACATTTCAAGAGAAAAAAATACCTCCTGCCTCGAGACTTAATATTTTCTCACTTTGAGTTGTTGATAGTTTCTATTAAATTTTTGTAAACTAAAAGGTCTTTCATTCTCATATGAGTTTTTAGATCATTTTCAAAGTCTTGTCTCTTATATTCCCCAGTCAACATAATTAATGACGTTAATAATAAGTAATATCTGTGTTTTCTATGAGTGTAGAACTGTAATAAGCAACTCATTGCAATATCTAACCATCACACAGCCTTGTGAAGTAAGAGCTAGTATTCACGCCACCTAGCATATAAGAGAGTCAATGAAATTATGAAGGCTACTGAGTGACTCTTTTCCTAGGTGAAATAACCAAGATTAAAAGCAGATCTCCAAATGCAGGCTCTTAACCCAAATTCTCTGCTGCCTTCAGGCCATGTAGCTCCAAATCTTTTTCAGAATGCCTGCTACTGCTACTGCTAAGTCACTTCAGTCGTGTCCGACTCTGTGTGACCCCATAGATGGCAGCCCACCAGGCTCCCCCGCCCCTGGGATTCTCCAGGCAAGAACACTGGAGTGGGTTGCCATTTCCTTCTCCAATGCAAGAAAGTGAAAAGTGAAAGTGAAGTCGCTCAGTCGTGTCCGACCCTCAGCGACCCCATGGACTGCAGCCTTCCAGGCTCCTCCATCCATGGGATTTTCCAGGCAAGAGTACTGGAGTGGGGCGCCATTGCCTTCTCCTTTTCAGAATGTCTACCCTAATGTTTAGTTCCTTTTATTGCTAGATTGGAACAATTTCCAGTGTTCTTACAATAGCTGCAAGTAAATGTGTAATAAATGTGATGGTTTTATATATTGTATGTCCCATAAAGTTTTTAAGATCCAGGAACTCTTTGGAAGCCACTAGACCAGACTGTTTATTTGTAAATCAAATGATCTGTTTCACAGAGTGATTTGGCTATACTGAATTTTACTTTGGCTACCACTGTCTCTTGTGTGGCATTGTGATCAGCCATGGTTGACATGCACACTTCTGCAGATGAAGTCTTTTGTTTGTTTATATTTGCTTTGGCTAATTCCTACTCTATCAACAATCTCAGCTGAAATGTGTAATAAACTCTTTACTGCTGGATCATTCTTCACAGATATCATATTAGATTAGCCTTGCAAGTAAGTAGGTGGGCAGTTCAGTTCAGTTCAGTTCAGTCACTCAATCGTGTCTGATTCTTTGCGACCCCATGGAATCGCAGCACACCAGGCCTCCTTGTCCATCACCAATCCCGGAGTTCACTCAAACTCACGTCCATTGAGTCGGTGATGCCATCCAGCCATCTCATCCTCTTCCAAAGTCACTGCAGATGGTGACTGCAGCCATGAAATTAAAAGATGCTTGCTCCTTGGAAGAAAAGTTATGACCAACCCAGGTAGCATATTGAAAAAAGGTGGGCAGGGAGACCCCTTAAAAATTGTCTGTGTCTTTGCATTATGTTGAAATGCTGTTGCCAATTTTTAAATTACAAAGTTACAATCCACATGATGTTCCTTAGAAGCATCCAGCAAAGATGAAATGGTGGTAGACTGGGAAAACTGAATAATATACAGTAAATTTAAAACATGGGGGAAAAAATCTATCAGTTCACTCAATTGCATAAAAATACACAGGTGTTACAGTATTTTTTTTTCCTGCTGATTCAGAATAAGTCATTAGTTAATAAAGTAGGTAAGTGACTGTTTTAGTAAGTAACGTAAAAATAATTCTGTTCCTCTAAGTGTGAGAATTGAAAGACCTTTCATTTTAAAAAATTTTAATAGAAACTATCAGCAACTCAAAGAAAAAGCATACTGAAAACAAATTGGATTTCACATTTAATAAAGGAAACATTTTGAAGGCCCTTTTAAAAATGTGAGCTGTTTATTTAGATTCATTTATCATTGTCTCTGTTAAATATTATTTACTACACTTCCTCACATACATGAAACAATAGTAGTCTCTCTATAAAGCAAATTAAACAGGTCTCTGTCTATGAGGATTATACACATACTGCAACAGACATTATTGAAAATATACCCATAGTGGGATATAAACACCCAATGGAAGTATCTTAAGACAGAATGTGAATAACTTGGCTGTCCCTGTATTTAGGCCTCACTGTCTTGGTATTTAAGGAACGCCTAGTGACTATTGTCATCAACTCACTACTGCCATCAAGACTTCAAATGGATTTATCACTTAGTACTTCTACTTTGTTCCCATTCACCTTGGAAAAGCTTTATGTCTAAAAAGGATATTCAAGAAGATCCTGAGATAAAATATATCTTCTCCAAAGAAAACTGCTTGGAAACCAAAATACAAAATGGAGGCAGCTAGACACAAATTGCAAAAAAGACATGTAAGCAACAGAAAACTTTTAAAAGGATCTCATCTTCACGTCGTATCTTATCATGCCAGTAGC
This sequence comes from Cephalophus harveyi, assembly GCA_006410635.1. Taxonomy (NCBI): domain Eukaryota; kingdom Metazoa; phylum Chordata; class Mammalia; order Artiodactyla; family Bovidae; genus Cephalophus; species Cephalophus harveyi. Next base: position 454,954 of record SJYT01059232.1, on the reverse strand, counting down.
TCTACCCTCACCTAGCTATCTCCCAGACTTTCAGAGTTCGGCATGTGCTTGTTTACTCAGCATCTCCATTTAGATATCTAGAAGTGCTCTCAAATGTACATGTTCAAAATAAAACTCTTGCTCCTGCCCCCATGTCCTAACCTGTTACTTCCTCAATGTTCCTCACGTCAATAAATGGCATTGCCATTCACCCAAATATAAGTTCTCTGGAATCTGACTCCAAAATGTGTCTGGATCCATTTAGTTTCTCTTCCTCTATGCCACGCCCATTTGTTGTTCAAGCCACCTCTCTTGCCCAGTCTACTTCCATAGCTGGCCATCAGCCTGCATCTTTCAGTAGCTGTCATGACGTTTTCCAGCTTAACTCGGATTGCAGCACAACTCTACTCAAAATTCCCCAGTGACTTCCAAGTTAAGGAAGATTCTGAACAAGACTTCAAGGACTGACAAGATCTACTTCCTGACTATTTCTTCTACCTCATTTTCTACCATTTTCTAATTCAAATTCAGCCTCAAAAGTTTCATTAAAAAAAAAAATTTAAGTTTCTTTGCAAAGAAACTGTACCATTCTATTCTTTTTCCTGATCTTTGCGTGGCTTCCTTCTAGTCATTCAAGTGATAGCTCAAAAAGATATTATGTCCCCAGCATAACCTTCTCTCACCAACCAATCTAAAATAATCCCCTCTCCAGTGACAGAAAGTCTCTTTCTAGAACAACCTGTTTTATTTTCTTCATGGCACTTAACACTATCTGAAATCACGGTATCTATCACTTTATTAGTCCTTTGCAAAACTTAACTAGTTTGTAAGCCACTTCAATGTAGGTTCTTGAGCCACTTGTTTACGTCTGCATCACCTGCATTGAGAACAGCTCCTAGCCCTTGATGGAGCCTCAATGAATGGCTTTCCAATAAATAAAAAAGCAACTCATAGAGTCATGGACTTTCTAGGAGTTAGAATACAAAAAGGAGTTTGGTAGCCTTGATGTCCAAGGGTATAGGGTCTTAAAACATGGAAAGAAATACGAGACCATCTGTGTATGACGTGGGGTAAGTGTCTGTACGCACAAATTGACTAGATTCAATTTATGACTGACAAGGGAACTCATGTAATTGTCTTATTTAAATAATATTAATAAAGAGCTAAAAATTCTTTTTTTTTTTCTACTGAGCATTTTCATTTTTTTTATTTATTTTAATTGGAGGTTAATTACTTTACAATATTGTATTGGTTTTGCCATACATCATCATGAATCCACCACAGGCATATACGGCGTGTTCCCCATCCTGAACCCCCCTCCCTCCTCCCTCCCCGTACCATCTCTCTGGGTCATCCCAGTGCACCAGCCCTAAGCATCCAGTATCATGCATCAAACCTGGACTGCCGATTCATTTCATATATGATATTATACATGTTTCAATGCCATTCTCCCAAATCATCCCACCCTCTTTCAGTAGCTGTCATGACGTTTTCCAGCTTAACTCGGATTGCAGCACAACTCTACTCAAAATTCCCCAGTGACTTCCAAGTTAAGGAAGATTCTGAACAAGACTTCAAGGACTGACAAGATCTACTTCCTGACTATTTCTTCTACCTCATTTTCTACCATTTTCTAATTCAAATTCAGCCTCAAAAGTTTCATTAAAAAAAAAAATTTAAGTTTCTTTGCAAAGAAACTGTACCATTCTATTCTTTTTCCTGATCTTTGCGTGGCTTCCTTCTAGTCATTCAAGTGATAGCTCAAAAAGATATTATGTCCCCAGCATAACCTTCTCTCACCAACCAATCTAAAATAATCCCCTCTCCAGTGACAGAAAGTCTCTTTCTAGAACAACCTGTTTTATTTTCTTCATGGCACTTAACACTATCTGAAATCACGGTATCTATCACTTTATTAGTCCTTTGCAAAACTTAACTAGTTTGTAAGCCACTTCAATGTAGGTTCTTGAGCCACTTGTTTACGTCTGCATCACCTGCATTGAGAACAGCTCCTAGCCCTTGATGGAGCCTCAATGAATGGCTTTCCAATAAATAAAAAAGCAACTCATAGAGTCATGGACTTTCTAGGAGTTAGAATACAAAAAGGAGTTTGGTAGCCTTGATGTCCAAGGGTATAGGGTCTTAAAACATGGAAAGAAATACGAGACCATCTGTGTATGACGTGGGGTAAGTGTCTGTACGCACAAATTGACTAGATTCAATTTATGACTGACAAGGGAACTCATGTAATTGTCTTATTTAAATAATATTAATAAAGAGCTAAAAATTCTTTTTTTTTTTCTACTGAGCATTTTCATTTTTTTTATTTATTTTAATTGGAGGTTAATTACTTTACAATATTGTATTGGTTTTGCCATACATCATCATGAATCCACCACAGGCATATACGGCGTGTTCCCCATCCTGAACCCCCCTCCCTCCTCCCTCCCCGTACCATCCCTCTGGGTCGTCCCAGTGCACCAGCCCTAAGCATCCAGTATCATGCATCAAACCTGGACTGCCGATTCATTTCATATATGATATTATACATGTTTCAATGCCATTCTCCCAAATCACCCCACCCTCTCACACTCCCTCTCCCACAGAGTCCAAAAGACTGTGCTATACATCTGTGTCTCTTATACGCATTTTTTGCAAAGCAAAAATGAAGCTTCAGAATTGCTGCCTGGATTTTTCTGCTCTCTTGTACAATTTATAAAAACAAAGTGAAGCTCCAGGGTGGCTTGCTACTTGCACTCAGTCAAGGGACAGACTCATCATTATCACTCACTTAGGCTGTGTCTCAAGTTCCATTGTCTTTGCAATTACTTCAGAGATGAGAGCATAAAATGAAATTATTAAAGTAAGCCAGCTACAGCTGGAGACCATTAACAGCAATACTGGGCATGCAAAAAAGAGCAGTGGGAAGCTGAAGTTATCTCAACTGGAGAAGCCACATGGAGGTTAAAAAACTGCTGAATCCTGACCCACAAAGAATACCAACAATGCTTTCTGATATTAGTCTTTCTCCCACCAAGCTTCACAAAGCACTCCATTTATTATTTCATTTATTCTAAGAGGTCTTGTGTGTGTGTGTGTGTGTGTGTGTGAGTTAGAAAATATAAGTCAAAATAATGGGTCCTCTTGGAGTGGGAGCCAAGATTTTCAAAACATTTCTAAAATTGAAGCCAATGAACATAACACACAATTGGCAAAGATGAGCCTTACACAGATTTATAAATGTTTTGCTGCTAGGTCTAAGGTGTCACCTAAATTTTATCAACACTGGAGGGTTTAATAACTCCTTTTGGGGAAATATTAAGGACAAATAAGATGTAACAAAAGCCATGTAATATCTATAAGAGGATATTTCCAGGACAGAAAGTCCCCTCATGGGGTGGCACCGTTGGGGTGGGGGGACGGTTAGTGAGCATGTGTGACTGTGTCAGCTTTCCTCAAAAATGAACACTGACCAGGTGACCAGCAGCCAGTATCTCCATCACACTCCCCCTACCCGCAAAATCCCATCAGAGATCACACTCTGCTTGCTTCCTCTGACTTACTTCACCAGCATAATGTACTCACAGTCCACCCATGTTGTCACAAATGCAGGATGTCCTTCTATCTCAGGGCAGCAATCATATTACAATAAAAAAATGTATCAAACTAGCATGGTGTACATCTTAAATCTACACAATGTTATATATAATGCAGATTTCAAAAAGTTTATTTTTAAAAAATCCCTTGTGAGAGCTGTGTATCTGCCTCTATCCTTACAAGTTAGCAGCTAAAATCTTATTCCCTAAAAACAGAGAACACCATTCCAGTCACGACTACACAACATCCCCTTTCAGACACTTCCTTGATAAAATAGTAACAAGAACAATGACAATAATAAAAGGTACTTAGCCCGTCCCTGGGGCTTTCATTGATTTATATTTCTTCACATGTTCTTTTAATTGAACACTAAAACCCTGGAGTAAACAACCCACCGTCTCCTGCTCACAGAAGATGCACTGACCTACTTTGTTCCTGGGCACTGACACTGTCAAGACAGAACTTTCAAATGCTGAGGAAAGTCAGATGCTTAGGATTTCCCACCCAGCTTTCCCATAACCAGTCATCACTGGCCACTAAAACCTTTACTATCTAGTTGCAGTGTATCTTCTCCAGAAAGAATGTTGCATCTGGTGCTTGGAAACCAAACTACTGCTGACCTTTTACACTATATTATGATGAAATATGATGAAATTACTATCCAAATTATCATAGATATTATTAAATTATTATCCAAAATGGAATAATACTTTACTTATTTATGTAGGTAAATAGGATATTTTGTCAGCAATAACTTTAGTCAAGAAGCTTTTAATTGCTTGGAATTAAAGCAATTAATTCTGTCTACTTCTGTCCAACCACTTCCCTCTACCACTCTGCTCTCCTATGGTATCATTTTATGTAAATTGGACCCATTTAACCTCTGCAGAAAGACTCATTCTTATAATAAAATCATTAGACCATAATGACAGATGAAATGAGAAAGTGGCAGAAGGAAACAGATGTCTGAAAGACATTTATGTAGCTCTATGGAAAGGTTGGTGGCAGTTGCTATGTTACTATTAGCTAGAGGGTCTTATTATGCCTCCAATTTAATACTTAGTAATATGTTTCTCTCATTTATGCACTCAGGCAAAAAAAGTGGGGCAATGGAACCTGGGAAGATTTGTAAGTGGGTCCATTTTTAAGACTGTGTATATATACATTTGACTCTGTGTGTGTGTGTGTGTATGTGTGTGTCCAAGTGGGTCCATTTTTAAGACTGTGTATATATACATTTGACTGTGTGTGTGTGTGTATTCCTGTTGAGTGCTTCCAATTTGGACAAGTCTGACACTGAGATCTGTTACCTAAATATACATTAGGGTGTACATTTCCTCACTTTCAGCATTAGGGAAGACAGGCATGTCTTTTAGCTCCTGTCCAGTGATATCATTTAGGCTTTAAATCATCTCCCTTACATTTTTATTTGAAAGAAGAGCCGCCTAAGAAGAATAATGCATCAATGACTTCACCATCAGACTTTAGGGATTTGACTGATATAATAATGCCATGTGACTTTTTCAAATAATGAAGTTATTTTTTTCTTTTCTTTTGACTTCGGTAGTTCCATCAAACCAAGGCTGCTTTATTGAAAGGGATTCATCTTTTCTTCCCTTTTTTTTAAAGAAACATTACTTAGGGACATAAGAATAACACAATGTGAGGCTGATTTCCCCTAAAGATAGAATGGCAATGAAATGAAAAAGAAACAGTGGTGATGTAGAGTCTAATCCTTCCCCAGAATAAAAAGCTCAAGTTAAAAGCGCAAAACTAGCCCATGCTTCTTAAGATGAAAGTGATGGTTAGGAGGATTGCTATTTTGACCTAATGGGAACTGCAAAGGGAATAATGAGGTTACCTGACCCCACGCTAGTTTGTAAATGACTACTTTCTTAGAGAACAATTCCATTTTCACCAGCTGTCTACCAATTATATTCTCAACACACACACACACACACACTGATGGCTGTACCTCTCCTTCCGTTATAAATCCCAAAATACCTCATTTCCACCTCAAGTGTCATTACAATGGGTTTAGAACAAGTTAATTCAAAGTAATCCTGCATTATGCAGCCAGGATTCCACCGTTCTCTTTAATTATTTTTGTGCAAACTTCTTTTAAAGCATGTTTAATGTAGGCATTTGTCTTTCCTTTGCAGTTTTATGCAATTTTGAAAAAGATATTTGGGAACAGAAACTTGAGCCATTATTGTGTCTCTTTAGGGACCCTCTCAGGGACAGATAAAAAATTGTTCATGCATTACAAACACCAGTGAGGCAGATTTAACCGTTGTGCAGCCCTGTCAGAGACCCCTCCTACTTTTGCAAAGTAAATAGCTTTCTGTCTTGCATGTCATCATTTGATCAATGTCTTCATGATAATTGTGTGTGTGTGTGTGTGTGAGTTAGAAAATATAAGTCAAAATAATGGGTCCTCTTGGAGTGGGAGCCAAGATTTTCAAAACATTTCTAAAATTGAAGCCAATGAACATAACACACAATTGGCAAAGATGAGCCTTACACAGATTTATAAATGTTTTGCTGCTAGGTCTAAGGTGTCACCTAAATTTTATCAACACTGGAGGGTTTAATAACTCCTTTTGGGGAAATATTAAGGACAAATAAGATGTAACAAAAGCCATGTAATATCTATAAGAGGATATTTCCAGGACAGAAAGTCCCCTCATGGGGTGGCACCGTTGGGGTGGGGGGACGGTTAGTGAGCATGTGTGACTGTGTCAGCTTTCCTCAAAAATGAACACTGACCAGGTGACCAGCAGCCAGTATCTCCATCACACTCCCCCTACCCGCAAAATCCCATCAGAGATCACACTCTGCTTGCTTCCTCTGACTTACTTCACCAGCATAATGTACTCACAGTCCACCCATGTTGTCACAAATGCAGGATGTCCTTCTATCTCAGGGCAGCAATCATATTACAATAAAAAAATGTATCAAACTAGCATGGTGTACATCTTAAATCTACACAATGTTATATATAATGCAGATTTCAAAAAGTTTATTTTTAAAAAATCCCTTGTGAGAGCTGTGTATCTGCCTCTATCCTTACAAGTTAGCAGCTAAAATCTTATTCCCTAAAAACAGAGAACACCATTCCAGTCACGACTACACAACATCCCCTTTCAGACACTTCCTTGATAAAATAGTAACAAGAACAATGACAATAATAAAAGGTACTTAGCCCGTCCCTGGGGCTTTCATTGATTTATATTTCTTCACATGTTCTTTTAATTGAACACTAAAACCCTGGAGTAAACAACCCACCGTCTCCTGCTCACAGAAGATGCACTGACCTACTTTGTTCCTGGGCACTGACACTGTCAAGACAGAACTTTCAAATGCTGAGGAAAGTCAGATGCTTAGGATTTCCCACCCAGCTTTCCCATAACCAGTCATCACTGGCCACTAAAACCTTTACTATCTAGTTGCAGTGTATCTTCTCCAGAAAGAATGTTGCATCTGGTGCTTGGAAACCAAACTACTGCTGACCTTTTACACTATATTATGATGAAATATGATGAAATTACTATCCAAATTATCATAGATATTATTAAATTATTATCCAAAATGGAATAATACTTTACTTATTTATGTAGGTAAATAGGATATTTTGTCAGCAATAACTTTAGTCAAGAAGCTTTTAATTGCTTGGAATTAAAGCAATTAATTCTGTCTACTTCTGTCCAACCACTTCCCTCTACCACTCTGCTCTCCTATGGTATCATTTTATGTAAATTGGACCCATTTAACCTCTGCAGAAAGACTCATTCTTATAATAAAATCATTAGACCATAATGACAGATGAAATGAGAAAGTGGCAGAAGGAAACAGATGTCTGAAAGACATTTATGTAGCTCTATGGAAAGGTTGGTGGCAGTTGCTATGTTACTATTAGCTAGAGGGTCTTATTATGCCTCCAATTTAATACTTAGTAATATGTTTCTCTCATTTATGCACTCAGGCAAAAAAAGTGGGGCAATGGAACCTGGGAAGATTTGTAAGTGGGTCCATTTTTAAGACTGTGTATATATACATTTGACTCTGTGTGTGTGTGTGTATGTGTGTGTGCAAGTGGGTCCATTTTTAAGACTGTGTATATATACATTTGACTGTGTGTGTGTGTATATTCCTGTTGAGTGCTTCCAATTTGGACAAATCTGACACTGAGATCTGTTACCTAAATATACATTAGGGTGTACATTTCCTCACTTTCAGCATTAGGGAAGACAGGCATGTCTTTTAGCTCCTGTCCAGTGATATCATTTAGGCTTTAAATCATCTCCCTTACATTTTTATTTGAAAGAAGAGCCGCCTAAGAAGAATAATGCATCAATGACTTCACCATCAGACTTTAGGGATTTGACTGATATAATAATGCCATGTGACTTTTTCAAATAATGAAGTTATTTTTTTCTTTTCTTTTGACTTCGGTAGTTCCATCAAACCAAGGCTGCTTTATTGAAAGGGATTCATCTTTTCTTCCCTTTTTTTTAAAGAAACATTACTTAGGGACATAAGAATAACACAATGTGAGGCTGATTTCCCCTAAAGATAGAATGGCAATGAAATGAAAAAGAAACAGTGGTGATGTAGAGTCTAATCCTTCCCCAGAATAAAAAGCTCAAGTTAAAAGCGCAAAACTAGCCCATGCTTCTTAAGATGAAAGTGATGGTTAGGAGGATTGCTATTTTGACCTAATGGGAACTGCAAAGGGAATAATGAGGTTACCTGACCCCACGCTAGTTTGTAAATGACTACTTTCTTAGAGAACAATTCCATTTTCACCAGCTGTCTACCAATTATATTCTCAACACACACACACACACACACTGATGGCTGTACCTCTCCTTCCGTTATAAGTCCCAAAATACCTCATTTCCACCTCAAGTGTCATTACAATGGGTTTAGAACAAGTTAATTCAAAGTAATCCTGCATTATGCAGCCAGGATTCCACCGTTCTCTTTAATTATTTTTGTGCAAACTTCTTTTAAAGCATGTTTAATGTAGGCATTTGTCTTTCCTTTGCAGTTTTATGCAATTTTGAAAAAGATATTTGGGAACAGAAACTTGAGCCATTATTGTGTCTCTTTAGGGACCCTCTCAGGGACAGATAAAAAATTGTTCATGCATTACAAACACCAGTGAGGCAGATTTAACCGTTGTGCAGCCCTGTCAGAGAGCCCTCCTACTTTTGCAAAGTAAATAGCTTTCTGTCTTGCATGTCATCATTTGATCAATGTCTTCATGATAACACAATAGCATTATAAAAACAGGAAAAGGAAATATGAAGATGATTAACTTCAAGAACTCGGCAACTCTGAATGGGCCTGAAAGTGGGGGAAAAGCAAAATGATGGGGGTGGGGGATAAGAAAGAAAACCAAACAGATGTAACTCCATATATGCTTCAACTGGCTTTATTGATTCCTCACCCTCTCACTGCTTCTGCCTCCAAAACAGCCAGCCAGCTTGAGACTTAATTATTTTCTTTCTAAGAAAGAGAGTGAGAGCAAGAGGAAGGGAGAAAAGAACCAGAATCTGTTCATAAGGAAAGCAGTCACTGCTGCTTGCTGTTTTTTTTTTTTAAGAAGCACTTAAGGGTCATTAGTCTACCACTGCAGCAAATGTATTATTCATTTTCCTTAGCCCAATTTCTCGCCTAAGAATTTTGCAAGAAAACGATACACAGTTCAGTAGAGAGGTGATTGATCAAGCCAGAAGGAACAGAATTTGGGCATCCTGATAAAAATTTTTCTCCATCTTCTCCGTTAGCATAAATCAATTTTATTTATGTAGTAACACTTGAATACTAACTACCCAATGCCATCCGTCAGGACAAAATTGATGATTATACCTTTAGGTTAATATTACTTGAACATTTCATTCTGAATAATTTATACACATTTCTGAGTGTCAATTCCAGATTGTTTATTTGGTTTCAGCAAGTATAGCTGAACCACGGTTTTTATTAGGAAAGAAAGGTTCCCATCTCTGTTTATTTTGTGCATTAAAGGGGCTCGTCCAATTTGGGGGCCTTGATATTATTCCATAGGAACTGAAACATGGAATAACATTGTACCTAATCTATAGCTGCTCATTGGTTCTTTTTTTAAAGGGCTTTTTCCCTAAATGCTTTGTCATTTTCAGTGGCAAAAATAACTGAGATTATATATAACCAAATGAAAAGCTGGCAAAATAGAGGTGAGTAGATATTTAACAATAACATTAACATGTTGTTTGTGAACAGGGTGTGAGTTCACCGCCTTAACAGCCCCAACTGCTATTTTCACTCTTCAGCAAATAATCTAATCTGTCTACCAAGACAGACAGTGCTTTACACCATCCTCTCCTACTGGGTGACTTTCAATGTGTGTATTATTACTTGTAAAGAACATGATACATTTTATCACTCTATTTGCTTCTTCCATTGTATGGTAATCGCCTTCCTACTGGGCAGATAACACAAAAGCATGTGCACACTCAGGCTCTGGGACTGAAATGAAGGGTCAGTTACGAGATGCTGGTAAGATTTACACAGTAAGAAAACAACTCAACTAGTGAGGATCTTGACCTAAGTCAACCCGTGTTGGATTGTGTTTCTTGTCAGAAAGGCACCCATAATATCAGTTAAGCACCTATGCAGCACAGAGGTGATACTAATTGTGTATTTTTGCATTAATGAGGAGCCTTCCACTTAATGTGAAGACTGTCTACTAGGTAAGCTTTATCTTCCTTTCCACCCTCTCCGCACCCTCTTTTTATACACACATTCCTCTACTTTTGAGAAACTTTCTCGCAAGCAGTTGTCACAGAGTTCTGTCTCCTGAGAACATCTGACAACCAATGGGAGAAAACGGCACCTTATCCAAAGTAATGCCTTAGACATTAGAGGAACAGAATCAAAACAGGCGTGAATTCCAAGTAAGTCACTCTTCAGTTTGATTCACAGAAATAACACTTCTGCCGTGTTCAGAGTCCTCATTAGCCGGAGCCAGCAAAGCTGCTGGATTTTATATATATCCACAGATACAGTACTGTGTGCAGGGCCATGAACGCACACACAGAGCTGGAAATGAATGAGGGCTATCATTTGAAAGCAGGCCTTCTGATTTTGCCTCAGATGTAATTACAATGTTAAAGGGAAGAAAATAAAATCTACCTAAAATGTAGGCACTGACTAAAAAGCAGCCTGTTCTTACTTCTGCTTTGACCATCACCTGTGCAGCTTCATCTTTTAAATACCATGAATCATTGACTCATCTCCACAGCTATTTATTGAACTCCAATTATATGGAAGACACTGCTCTAGAAACCACACGGTTGCCAAGCTGAGCGAGTCTGATTTCCCAAAGGACCTCCTAGTTTAAAGAGGTTGAGAACACAAGTATAATAGTAAATATGTTATTATGTATGCATGCATGCATATGTGTAAATAAACAAAACAAAGCCAAGTTCCATAAGAGCAGCATAAAATACTTCTGAATTACTAGAGCATGATATGTTTTACTGAAAGTATTTCTTCTGGTTGTGCTATATTCATTATGCATAATGCTATGGGCTAATTAAAGTTTACATGCCAAGATTTTAATTTGGAATTTTTAAGAGTACTTTGTAAATTCTGTATTGCTGTGTAAGGATTTAGCAGTTATTAGAGCTACATGGGCTTTTGAGCCAAGGAAAGAAGGGTACTGTGCATTCTTAAGGGCTCAATTATGAGAACAGACTCTTAAAAGCATTATGCTAAAACCAGAACAACTGTAGAAAACATCCAATAAGTGTAAACATTTTTTGCCATTTATTGTCAAAAAGGGGAGTCTCACTGCTTTGTGGCAAATCCCAAATTATGTAATATTATATATGTAATCTAGATATCAATATTCTAATAATATATCAGTGAACATTTATTGTCAACACTAGAAATATTGCTTTATGACATTAATTTGCCTCTATTGTGTTAAATGAAACTTCCCTAAAAATGATACAATTTTTATAAATTGACAGAAATGTAATTATATATTTATTGCTTGTATAATTTTACTTAAGGAATGGCCCTATACATAATACTTCTTCGAGTTCAATAAATATACTTAATAATCAATGCCACTGAAACAATAATTAGAAGCACTGACCATTTCAATTATTATTATTAAGGCTCAATTAAATACTCATTTTAAATATTCATTTTTTGTGCTATTCATCTACATGACTTCTGAAATAACTTTAATTCAAGATGATTTATCTTAGGACTTTGCTTGTAACATATTTTAAAAATCTATCCAGATGGACTAAAACAACCTGATGGATGATTTTTTCAGTTCAGTTCAGTTCAGTCACTCAGTCGTGTCCGACTCTTTGTGACCCCATGAACCGCAGCACGCAAAGCCTCCCTGTCCATCACCAACTCCTGGAGTTTACCCAAAATCATGTCCATTGAGTCGGTGATGCCATCCAACCATCTCATCCTCTGTTGTCCCCTTCTCCTCCTGCCTTCAATCTTTCCCAGCATCAGGGTCTTTCCCAATGAATCAGTTATTCTCGTCATGTGGCCAAAGGATTGGAGTTTCAGCTTCAGGATCAGTCCTTCCAATGAACATTCATGACTGATTTCCTTTAGGATGGACTGGTTGGATCTCCTTGCAGTCCAAGGGACTCTCAAGAGTCTTCTCCAACACCACATTCAAAAGCATCCATTCTTCAGTGCTCAGCTTTCTTTATGGTCAACTCTCACATTCATACATGACTACTGGAAAAACCATAGCTTTGACTAGATGAACCTTTGTTGGCAAAGTAATGTCTCTGCTTTTTTAATATGCTATCTAAATTTTTTTTTTTTTTTTAATGGGCTGGTAGGAGCCTAGATAAACTAATGTTATAAGCGGTTCAGGCTGATACTTTCCATGACACTGTTGGTGAAGTGGGCTTGGAGTGGGTGTACTGAACAGTTGTTAGGCCACTGAGTGTTCTTGCAGCTCAAGCAGTGCTGAGAACACAAATCTTAAAACTCACACAGTCCAAGGATCTTCAAAGCTTCTTGAGGCTATCTAAATGCTATTGGTAATCTGATGAGACTTGTGTTACTATTGCCATTTTGTAAGATAGGAAATTGAAGCTCAGAGCCACGTACCTAATTAAGAAGTTAACCCTGATTTAGAATCCATGGTGGCCTAAATGCCAGAGCTCTGATCTGTCATCTATAGAAAGCTACATTCTCACTAAGAAAACAACCCAGGGGCTTCAGGTTGGAGCCTGTTCCTCTGCAGGCCCATCACTAGAATGAACACCAGAGAATGGTTCCTTGGGGATAAAAATACCCGATAAAAAGGAAGCACCCTCAGGTATGTTTTCATCTAATAAGCAACATTAGCTGATTGCCCTATCCATCAGTTGAGGCAGTCACACAGTCATAAAATGTTAAAACCAGAAGGGATTAGAAATACAATCAAACTTACCCCTTCTTCTAAATGGTTCCACAGCTATCTAAAATTAAATGTGTGAGCAGTCCAACTCTTTGCGAGCCCATGGTCTGATCATGGAATTCTCCAGCAAAGATTACGAGAGTGGGCTGCCATTCCCTTCTCCAGGGGATCTTCCCGATTCAGGGCTCAAACCCAGGTCTCATGCACTGCAGGCAGATTCTTTACCATCTGAGCTACCAGGGAAGCCTGTGAGAAGTCACAGATGTTTGCTTTTCCCATATTTCCTTGGCCAGTGCTGATCCAGGAAAGGAAAACATTGTGGCTCAGCTGGTAAAGAATCCGCCTGCAATGCAGGAGACCTGGGTTCCATCCCGGGGTTGGGAAGATCCCCTGGAGAAGGGAAAGGCTACCCACTCCAGTATTCTGGCCTCGAGAATTCCATGCACTGTACAGTCCATGGGGCCGCAAAGAGTTGGACACGACCAAGCGACTTTCACTTTCAAAGTTTTTCAAACAAGAGAACAAGAAAATATCTGGCATGTTACATTCATCTGAGAGACATTCATGTTGTTAAAATGTGAAATCTATCAAGCATACAGTAACTAATCTGTAAGGTATAATAATTCCTGGCAGTGAGGAGCGCTGCTTATCCTGTCTACTTACTCTAGCGATGACAATTTGCTTTACATTGCTCCTTTTGATACACCTGAGCCAGAATGCTATCTGAGTCAGAATGCTATACCTGAAGGAGTTCTGTAACATGTTTTTTTAAAACAATGAATATACAGGAATAAACTATGAACAGTTCACCAAACATGACTATAATTACATATGAACTACTATGTTTATTTGATAGTGTTCCACAAACTAAAATTAAGGTTCTGTTTTCTACCTCTTCTGATATATTGTTTTTTATTTAATATGTATTTAGCAAATACTTGTTGCTCACCTACCAGACATCATAGGGAAAAACTCAAACGAACTTTTTGGCCAACCCAATACAAAGTTGAGTAAGACATCTGATCTGCATTTATTAAAAATCTATTATTCTACAGAATTTGGGGAATAATCAACACCACCAGGAAAAAGTGAGACATTTGGAAATAGATGAGACGGTGAAATGTGATCACTCTTCTGGAGTAAAATATAGCTAAGTAAACTGCTCTTGCTAAAAGACAGGCTGAATCTTTGCACTGAGGAAAACCTAAAAACACCTGAAAAAAATCCCTTTGGGAAGGCCCTTTTTTAAGGCAAACTTGCTTGATCTTTTGGTATATACTTCTTTACAACTAAATTGGACATAAATTGTTTACTTTGTAGCTAGTGAAGCAAAAGAAAGTCACTGATGGATGTTAACACAAATCTAGAATTTCTGCACAGAGGGACCAGGCAGATACATACAAACCCTTCTTCTTCCCTCCCTCCACCACCCTGCTGGAACAGTCTGGGCTTGACTAGAGACTCTGGGGAAGATGTCCTTTTGGAGTAAAGGACTTTGTGGAGGACACTGAGCAGCTACATAAGTCATAAATTACAGAAATAGCCTCTCACCATGAGAGTTTTGAATGTGATAGTCCCCTTCACACCTCTCTCCATCAACCTACTGCTTTCAATTGGCACTTCTTTTGAGAAGTCTCTTTTGTACAAAAGCACTGAGATTTTTTAAAAAAAAACTTACATGGAACTATATTATAGACATCTTGTCAACTGGGTTCTAATGTCTTAGATATCTTTTCATATTAGCACATACAGATCAATTTCATTATTTTAACGGTGAAATATTTCAAATATAGAAATACAAGAATATGCTTAACACCAATTGATTTTAAAATTTCTGTAAGTCTTTGGCCACACTAGTGATCTTTCTGAACATACAGATGACATCATCTGAATACCTCTGTGAATACATTCATAGTGTGTGGTTTTCCACAGAAGAGGTTATTAGAATCTCAGAGTTGTTATCTGTAACCATTGACAGATACTGCTGACTTGCTGCCCAAACAACCCTGCTTATTGTATCAATGGTGTTGTGGACCTGTCTGTTGTCGCACATTATCATCAGCTCATGAGAAATGAATCAATAAGATGAAGGTCATTAACTCATTATTGTTTTAATTTCACATTTCAGTGATGACTAATGTCACTGATACACTGTTTCATAGGTTTGCCATTCCTTTGTATTTCTTCTCCAAGTTGCACTTTGAATCCTTTGACCACTGGTAAAAAACCAAAAATCAAAAAACTTCTTTTTCTAATTGATGTTTTGGAAGTGCTGTACATATTCCATAAGTTAATTCATTGCCTGTTCAGTTCAATTTTCAGTTCAGTTCAGTCGCTCAGTCGCGTCCAACTCTTTGCAACCCCATGAATCGCAGCATGCCAGGCCTCCCTGTCCATCACCAACTCCCGCAGTACACCCAAACTCATGTCTGTTGAGTCAGTGATGCCATCCAGCCATCTCATCCTCTGTCGTCCCCTTCTCCTCCTGCCCCCAGTAGCTCCCAGCATCAGGGTCTTTTCCAATGAGTCAATTCTTCACATGAGGTGGCCAAAGTATTGGAGTTTCAGCTTCAGCATCAGTCCTTCCAATGAACACCCAGGATTGAGCTCCTTTAGGATGGACTGGTTGGATCTCCTTGCAGTCCAAGGGAATCTCAAGAGTCTTCTCCAACACCACAGTTCAAAGCATCAATTCTTCGGCGCTCAGCTTTCTTCACAGTCCAACTCTCACATCCATACATGACCACTGGAAAAAAGCCTTGACTAGATGGACCTTTGTTGGCAAAGTAATGTCTCTGCTTTTCAACATGCTATCTAGGTTGGTCATAACTTTCCTTCCAAGGAGTAAGCGTCTTTTAATTTCATGGCTGCAATCACCATCTGCAGTGATTTTTGAGCCAAAAAAAATAAAGTCTGACACTGTTTCCACTGTTTACCCATCTATTTCCCATGAAGTGATGGGAGCAGAGGCCATGATCTTCGTTTTCTGAATGTTGAGCTTTAGGCCAACTTTTTCGCTCTCTTTCACTTTCATCAAGAGGCTTTTTAGTTCCTCTNTCGTTTTCTGAATGTTGAACTTTAAGCCAACTTTTTCACTCTCCTCTTTCACTTTCATCAAGAGGCTTTTTAGTTCCTCTTCACTTTCTGCCATAAGGGTGGTGTCATCTGCATATCTGAGGTTATTGATATTTCGCCTGGCAATCTTGATTCCAGCTTGTGTTTCTTCCAGTCCAGCGTTTCTCATGATGTACTCTGCATAGAAGTTAAATAAGCAGGGTGACAATATACAGCCTTGATGGACTCTTTTTCCTATTTGGAACCAGTCTGTTGTTCCATGTCCAGTTCTAACTGTTGCTTCCTGACCTGCATACAGATTTCTCAAGAGGCAGGTCAGGTGGTCTGGTATTCCCACCTCTCTCAGAATTTTCCACAGTTTATTGTGATCCACACAGTCAAAGGCTTTGGCATAGTCAATAAAGCAGAAATAGATATTTTTCTGGAACTCTCTTGCTTTTTCGATGATCCAGCTGGGAAGCCATTATTCTGCTTACCGCAACATCTTTCTTTATGCTTATTCTCTGAACTACAAAATGACAATTCCTAGAATTCACTTCAAGCCAGTATACTATTTATATTTTTCATTAACCCAGAAAACACACCCATCCTGGAAAATTCACAATCTCATTAATAAACAATATATTTCTCTATTTTTCAAGTTTTCTTTCATGCCTTTTTACAAGTCTCTTCCATTTTTTTCAAATGTCAGTATTATATTCAACAACTTTGTGAAGTTATCTTAAAACTTCTGACACTACACATTTTTCTTGATTTTGCATTTAGATAATTTTATTATCTGAAAATAAAAAAAGTTCTTTGTCACTTTTTTTTTCAATTCTTTAAACCTCATTTATTTTTGACATCTTAGTGCATTGGAGAAGGAAATGGCAACCCACTCCAGTGTTCTTGCCTGGAGAATCCCAGGGATAGGGGAGCCTGGTGGGCTGCCGTCTATGGGGTTGCACAGAGTCGGACACGACTGAAATGACTTAGCAGTGCATTGTCCAGGTTCTCCAATACAGTAGTGAATAGTGAGTGTAAAGTGGGAATAACTGTCTCATTCCTGCTTCAATAAAAACTACTAGGGGATAACTATCTCTCTTGCCTCATATTTCCATAGACTTTACGTTTACAACTCTACGCGACTGTCATTACTTTATCAACCTGATACGTTTAAAAAGAACTGAGCGTGCTCTAATCACCCCGTTCTGGGCCATTCTTCATCAAAACCACTTTCATTTTGCAATACTGGGTCTTACGGCACAGAAAGTGAAAGTGAAAGTGAAGTCGCTCAGTCTTGTCCGACCCTCAGCGACCCCATGGACTGTAGCCTTCCAGCTCCTCCGTCTATGGGATTTTCCAGGCAAGAGTACTGGAGTAAGGAAACAGTAAAAAGATCAGTGGTTTCCAGGAGTTTGGATGGGGAGGGATGAATAGACGGAGCACAGAGGATTTTTAGGGCAATAAAAGTACTCTGTATATAAGTTGATGGACTTCCCTAGTGGCTCAGATGGTAAAGGATCTGCCTGCAATGCAGGAGACCCGGGTTTGATCCCTGGGTTGGGAAGATCCCCTAGAGGAGGGAAAAGCTACCCACTCCAGTATTCTTGCCTGGGAAATTCCATGGATGAAGGAGCCTGGTGGGCTACAGTCCATGGGGTCGCAAGGAGTCGGACACAACTGAGCAACTAACGCTTTCCCACTTTCATAAGCAAATAGGTATTTTCAATAGGGCAATTTCTTTGATACACTGCATTCTGTTAGAGAATCTTCTGTTCCAAATGACACATTTTACATTTATATATGTATTTATGTTTTACCTCCTTATAAAAATGATAAGATAATATAGTTTTAAACCACAAGGGAAATGAGAAAAAAAAAGTGGGCAATCTATGTCAACAAATGTCAGGATATGGAAAGGAAGTGAATAGTTGTAACACACTTAGATGTGCAAAGAAAGCTAAAATGTCAGCATGGGCAGTAGGGCACACCCATGAGATGAAGGCAGGAAGCCTCATAAATACCTCCCCAAGTGGAGAACCTGGAGAATGGTAGGCTAGAAGCAGAAGTATCCATCACAGCAAACCTCCCCTCAGACAAACCCAGACTCCTACTACAGGCAAACAAGGAACAACTCCCTTTGGAAAGAGACAGAGAGCTTTAGTCTTTAAAGAAATTAACTAGACAGGATAAAAACTCGGGGAGGCAGTGCGGAGGATAATAAAGTTAAATTCTATGTACTGAAGGGTGAGTTTCCAGCCTTCTCTCCCACCTAAATTCTCATTATGCTAGAAGTCACATTCTCTAACAATAGAGTAAATTAATCTCTGGAGAAAAAGATCAGAGAAAAAGCCAACAAGACATTCAGGGGTCCCAGAATGAATCTTCTGAACGTCTGTTAGACTCACTTTGCATAAATAAAATCTACTCCACACACACACAGCATAAAGTTCCCCATCAGTCTTTAGTCCTCACTTCTAAACTTGAATGGCTGCCAAGAACCAAAAGAGATTTTTAAAAAGGCCTTCAGCATGCAAAAGAGATGGATTCAAGAAAGTTCACAAAATAGAGAAAAAATATTTTCTGAGATAGAAAAGAAGTTATTTTATCCTCAAAACAAAAAAACAAGGTACAGTTTTTTTTTATGGGGTAAACAGAAAAGGAAGAGAAGATGGAAATGTTAGAGTAACTGAAATATAAGTCTTAACAGTCTACCTTGTGAAAGAAAATGAAAGAGTTAATCACTCAGTCATGTCCAACCCTTTGCGATCCCATAGACTAGAGCCCTTCACAGTCCTCTGTCCATGGGATTCTCCAGGCAATAATATTGGAGTGGGTTGCCATATCCTTCTCCAGGAGATCTCCCTGACCAGGCAGTGAACTCAGGTCTCCTGCAATACAGGCAGATTCTTTACTACCTGAGCCACCAGGGAAGCCCAGTCTACCTTGTAGGAGGATAATACTAAAAAACAACAAAAAAAACAAAAATGAAGAAAAGAGTGGGAAAATAGGAAGAAAGGATAAGAAAATTAGAAGATCAGAGCAGGAAGTGAAATACTTACCTAACCAATGTTCTAAGTTAGAAACAACAACAACAAGAAATAATACTTCCAACAACTGGAGGTTAGCTACCACACTGAAAGGGACCACGGAATACCAGGCGCAATGAGTTGAATAAAGGCCCACACTAAGTTATATTATCATAAAGTTCTAAAAATCTGGGTATAATAGGCTTCTATAGACAAAATTAAAGGAATATACACAGAGGATGACACAATATACAATACGACAGCAATTCTCAGCAACAACAGGGAGAAATGCCATCAAATTCTGAAGAAAGCAATACGAATTACAAGTATATAACCAATCAAACTATCAAGCAAAGTCTGACAGTAGAATGAAAGTATTGTTAAACATTTAAATCATGTAAAGCTTTACAGTCTTTACATGACTCCTAAAATGTTTACTAAAATGAGGCAGATAATCAAGAATGAGGATAGTCTAAGATTCAGGAAACAGGACACCTACTGAGAGATACAGGGAATATGCACTATAAAGACAAAGAGAAGACCCAGGCGAATCGTGCTTCAGGCCTAAAGAACAACTATTGTAATTTGGAACAATAATAAAGTATACAAGAGGACTGAGAGTTACTGCATTGTCCATTTTGGTTGGAGTGGGGGCAAGGGATACCTTTTACTTCATAGTCAGTGGAAATGCAAACCTGGAGGTCTGCGATATGAGCCACCTTGTGCATCAGTAAGCTTAGAAGGGCTCCAAATAAGATGCCTCCTGGACAAAAGAAGAAAGAAAGAAACTGATAAAATTATGATATGCTTTACCATAAAGAAAAAAGTACCCAATGGTGTTTCACAGTTCCATGAAAGAGTCTGTAAGGAATTAGTGATCATTAGAAAGAAAGCTTTCAAAGTGAGGCAATTTTCAACTCTAGGAAAACCCAGAATATCTGTATTGCTGGAAAGGTGAGCACCATGTACAATTAAAAGACACTTGCTCCTTGGAAAAATAGCTGTGACCAACCTAGACAGCACATTAAAAAGCAAAGACACTGTTTTGCTGACAAAGGTCCATCTAGTCAAAGCTATGGTTTTTCCAGTAGTCATGTATGGATGTGAGAGTTGGACCATAAAGAAGACAGCACAGAAGAATTGGTGCTTTTGAACTGTGATGCTGGAGAAGACTCTTGAGAGTCCCTTGGACTGCAAGGAGATCCAACCAGTCCATCCTAAAGGAGATCAGTCCTGGGTGTTCATTGGAAGAACTGATATTGAAGCTGACACTTCAATCCTTTGGCCAAAGAGTTAACTCATTGGAAAAAAACTCTGATGCTGGGAGGGACTGGGGGCAGGAGGAGAAGGGGACGACAGAGGATGAGATGGCTGGATGGCATCACTGACTCGATGGACATGAGTTTGGATGAACTCCGGGAGTTGGTGATGGACAGGGAGGCCTGACGTGCTGCAATTCATGGGGTCGCAAAGAGTCAGACAACAGGACAGCTGAACAACAGGAATGTACAAGCAGAGTGTGTTACTTGGCATGTCAGTTAACAGTATTTATGTAATCATTAAAGTGAAGACTGAATATTAGTCACATCAAATATCATGATATAGTTTTGCTGGGACAACATTAAAAGAAAAAGAACATATATGTACACATCTATTTAATTAAGTAATATGGGGTGACTCTTAAGAATAAAACCAGCTGGAAGAACTGAATGTAGTTTCGCTTAAAACAAGATCTGGGGTGTGGCACAAGAGACGACTCAGTCTAAACTTTATTTTATAAACCCATTTAACTTTTTTTAGCAAGTAGATGTTACTATTATTTCGATTTAAAAATATACTTGGTAAATATGAGTGTTAGACATTAAATACCAAGTGTTCCTGCTTTGATTGCAGATTGTGCAAGTGTTATTTTAATCTGTTGATACTGCTTTCATGATGTGATCTGTGACATTGTACAAATTTGATCTAGTAGAGATTCATAATGAGGAAGCTATTTTTCTCAAATCCTAAATGCATCTTTTATTTTCTCTTTGTCAGTTTCCTTTAGGAAAAAAAAAATTGAAAATAAGCAGAGCTGATTACAGTTTATTAAGAACAGATGGATAATGTTTCCATTAGGAAGCGGATCAAACGGACATAATTTTTTCTCCCTTTTTATGTCCATCATCTGCAATAGATACTATGTGTTATATTCATAACACATAGACTGAAAAAGTAAATATTCCTAGACCACAGGTTCAAAATCTAAAAGAAAGAATTTTATTTTCTTTCCAGGGACAAACAGACAAATGACAAAGCAATCTTCATAGTTCTTAATGAGATCCCAAGGTAATCGCGATGGTGCCAAAAGTGAAATAGTTGAATATCTGAGTTTTTACTAAATGTTTTTCCTAGAACCTCCGGGTTGATTTTAACAAAGAATACTGGACAACAGAGGTATAATGCACTATTGCATTCTTGGAACATCCAGATTTACTATCAGGAGTTGAGCACTGATTAACGATATCACAGTGAATACCAAAAGGGAGCATGGAGACATCTGTCACTTATAAAGTGTAGCCACATTTGTTTTAGTTTCTTGCTGAGGGTCCAAGGAACCAAAGTCATTACTTTATGAATGAAATAGTGTATGCCAGAAATTAATCATAGGGCATCTGGAAATCTCCAGTTCCCCTGGATTATCATCTATGCATACAATTGAGGGAGAGAACTGAGAGAACTGCTTAGGGCTTTCGAATACTTGAGAGTGACAGTATTGCCTAGGGCAAGACATGGGCCCCTCGAGGCCACAAGGTAATTGTGTAACTGGCAAATTCCCTCAGCTCTAACCTGAATTCCCCTTGATCCCAGAATTATTTTGCTCCTTGCCATCAATGAGCCAAGGGGTAATTTCATTATAAATGTATATTAATTTCTATCTTCCCTGTGACTTATTTTTTGGTGCATTAAATCGTGAACCTAAATTTAATCAAATAATTTTACCTAGCAGAGAGTTTCAGTCTCTTAACTCAAGGACACTGAATCACTCACAGTTAACTGCAGGTTACAGACACCGCTAACAGCTAAACTTACCGAGAAGGATGGTTCCATGCCTTCACCCAACAGCTGCTGCTAGCATGATTTTTTAAGGGGCTGATATGTGTGGGCTTGTTAGACAAGAACTTGAAATGAAATGCAATTTCATGGGGTTAAAAGATATAACTGTACCTCTAGCCCACACACCCTCAATTGGGTCTTTATTAAGTTTTGAAAGTGCTCCTGTTTCACTTTGTAGTTGGTTCATCCACTACATTTTGTTTCTTTTTATATCTCCCTCCTTCACACATACATACACACACACACAATTTGTGATGATAGGGTTAAACAGATTTCCAGAAAACAACTTCAAAATGTTTATTTTCTAGCCCCCCCTATTGCAGCAAAAATTAAAATTAGGTTTTTCCTCTACTATGAACAAAGAAAGTAAAGGGAACAGTGAACAGGTGAGAGAAGAAACATAAATGGGTCTAAAAGAATTAATCACTTACTTTACTGGTTACGAATCTGTAGAGTCTGCAGGTAGACTTGTACTTCTTGGTTTAATTATCACTCCCTGACACTATGTAAATGACACCCTGCACCTATTGCCCCTCAGCTTCTTGCAAAATACATCCTGTACCTGGTGCTTACGTTCCCTGCACTCCCTTGTAACAGACAGCCCTTGTAGCTTTTTCATTTCAGAGAGAAAGTCACAGGTTGATAAACTAGAAACAGACCCAGTAACCCTACTACTTGACACCAGCTTTGACTGTCTTGAAATAACGCAAGAAGAAAAGAACACAGGACTCTCAGTACTTCATTCCTCATCAAATATCCCAGGTTGCAAGCCCCGCCAGTGTGCTTCCCTCCATTTCCCCGTGGAGGGGGGCACAGCTCTTGAAGCGCTAGACTGTGATGTCTTCCCCGACACCTGGCAGAGGAATAAAGTCATCTTTCTATTTCCTCCAAACTCTGTCTTCATGTTTTTATTCAGCATCAGTAGACAGTGAGCCAAGATTTGGGCAACAGTCCCACTAAGAGTAAAATTTCAGAGGCCAGCATAAACTAATTTAGCAACTTTGTTTTCCCGTAAATATAACAGAAAATCATATGACTAAATTCCCACTTTTGCCCTAGAATCTTAAACCAAACCACTCCCATTTAATTGAAATAACTTTAGAGAAATAAACTTGTCAGCTATATATAATCACACACATAAAAAAATAAGAATTCAGAGTTTTTAACCGTTTGTGGTACAATATTATTATATGGTATGTCCTCAGGAAATAATCAACAACAAAAAAAAATGAAATGATCCACCCATTGACCAGAACTAGCAGAATTCTCTATGGGGCATTATGACACTAAGTATTGTTGTTAAAAATACTGGGACATAGGTAATTTCTATGATTTCAGTAGTCCTATTAAATCACCGCCCATCCCTCGAAAAAAGCTGCTACTCTTTGCTAATAAGGAAATCTCTGAGTTCGTGACAGTGCTTCTGACAGAAATTGACGTTCTCCTTGAGTTCTTAGGGCTTCTCCAGTGGCTCAGACGATAAAGACTCTGCCAGCAACGTGGGAGACCCATGTTGGTCCCTGGGTCAGAAAGATCCTCTGGAGAAGGGAATGGCTACCCAATCCAGTATTCTTGCCTGGAGAATCCCATGGGCAAAGGAGTCTGGTGGGCTACAGTCCGTGGGGTTGCAAAGTCGGACAGGAATGAGCAACTAACTTAAAAAATGTGTAGTTCTTAATATTCTACAGTTCCCACTCCTACCTAGTCCAAGAGAACTGCTCGTGTGGGTGTGCGTGCGTGCTAGTCATGTCGGACTCTTTACGACCCCACGGACTGTAGCCCACCAGGCTCCTCTGTCCATGCAATTTTCCAGGCAAGAATCCTGGAGTGGGCAGTGATTTCCTTCTCCAGGGGATCTTCCTGACCCAGGGATCAAACCTGCATTTCCTGCGATGGCAGGGGGATTCTTTCCCACTGCGTCACCTGGGAAGCCCAGAGAACCGCTCACCCTATCAGACCTGTGCGGCCAGTTTTTGTGCTCAGCAACAACTGGGATGGACGCATTGGACCATCTTCAGCCCGGTCCACCTGAATACATTTGACAGTAGGACGTGACCTAGTATTTGAACTTGTCTCTAGAATCTTCCTTCCTGCTATTTCCTTTACACATAGAGAAGCATATATATATGGCTGCAAGGAGGAAATGCACACGTGCACACACACACACACACACACACACACACTTTTATCATTCTGCTAATCTCAGACAACAGACCACTACGTGCAAATATATAGGCAAGTCCAGCCCTCAGCCCTGTCAACTTCCACTTCCGCAGAGCCAGTCCCATTGACTGGCTGTGGATTTAAGAGCTAGGTAGAATGGTAAGTGGACACTTCACCCATTTGCTCTTGTTTAATCACTAATGAGATGATGAAAGAGAGGCTCCAAAAGAGGCTCCTGGCTACCAAGCGGAAGAGACGACAGCCCTTATGGTGGAATGTGAAGGGCACCACTATTTGTGAGGGGACGAATACCTGCTGAAAGATAACTCACAGACTATCAGAGCAAGAGGGAACCTTAAATTTAATCTGGTCAAGCTCACCATCTGATAGTTTAATTCCTTCTGGAATTCCCTGTCAGTACTTGTTTACTATTTTCTTAAAAATCACCCATAAATTTGTAAGGACTGAAATTGAAATACAGCAGGTTTAAGATTAATGAGAGGTATAGAAGTTGAGACAATAAATTCTATGGTAAAAGGAGAAAAAAAAGAAGAAAAGGTAATTTAAGGTAGAAAGACCAAAGAGTTGACTAGTTTCTGAGGGAGGCCTTATTCTCAGAAACTTCTAGGTGTTAGTTCAATTTGATACAAATTCGATCTCTTTGTTACTTCATTCTACACACATTACCAAATACCTAGCATTTGCTAGGATTTGGGGATACAGAAGCAATCAATGCATGGTTTCTCTTCCCCTCTAAGGAGCTTAGGCTCTGGCTGAGACACATGCTGCATAAAAAATCATCTTGCGATGGGAGTGGTAAGAGCTAAAGCGAAGTACTAACTCTTAGAGGAGTAGAATTCAAGAGCTCTCTGTGGGGATGATTATACAGCAGGTGCGATTATAGGAGCTGGAATGTCTGAGAAGGACTTTGCTGGTGGACAAAGCAGATGGATGAGGTGAGTGGAGAGCCTGATGGAATCCCAAACAGTGTGTTCAGAGACAAAATCCATGACATGCTTAGCAAGCAGTCAGACATCAGATGCGGCTGCAGCTTCAGGCGTACAGAGAAAAGACGGATGCTGTGAAGGTAGCAGAAGCTCCACTTGGGAGGGCTCAGTACACTAAGGAAATTCAACTTGACCGAGCAAAACATCTACTTCCTACTGTGGGGATTTGGGGATTCCAAGGTTAAATAACCAGTGAAAAACAGGTGTTCGGACCAAAGCAGTTACAGGAGACAGGGTCTTATGTTAGTTATCTACAACAGTGATCGGTCAGATAACTGAAAAAGCAGTAAATCAAGGAAAACGCATGTAATACCTTAAATATTTCACTCTATGTCACATAAGACCCAATCATTATCTCCTACCTTTGCTATAGGACAAGGTCTTTCCTTAATAAAGCAAGGGTTTGATTCTAATCCCCCACCTTCCTTCTTCCACTACTCATGCATATAAACCATAATATGTGATTCCTCAGTGTCTCTCAGACAAGAATTTAAAAATGCCATTAGAAAAGTCTGCATGATAATAACTTTGCTCCAATTGTTTATATTTGGTTTGCTCGCACCTAATTTGACAGCAGACACAGTATTTTTAGCAATTTACCTTTATCAAGCCTTTCCCAGAGCATTCTAATTAGTTATCATGGAAACACCTCTTTTCACACTCAGACTACATTAATTCACAGATTATCAAGCAAATTATGTAATTATAATAATCACTGACACAACTGTTTTGGGAATACACTGTGGTAAGCACATAAGCCAGCTGATAGTGGAACAGTGCAAACACACCAGACGAGCGAGCCGGTCAGCAGACTGTGAGCCCTCCGTGCTCTGCAGGCCCTGGGCAGAGGGTGGCATGCTGCGAACAGAACGGTGAGCACTTGTTACCTGGTGAACTGGTTAAGCGCACAAGGAAGAATACAGAATCTGCCTTGAAAACCATTTTCTTACCGACCCTCCATATACATTTACATTTCTCAAAGACTGGACCAGCCTTTTCCATCATAAAGTCACATTAGGAGAAACAGTAATTCCAAAGATGCTATGTGCTAGGGATTTTTCAGACATCCTGGAAGTGCCTCATTAGACCCCTAAACATACAAAAACATGACATTAGGGTTTAGTTCAGAGGACTTGTGCAAAGGAGTGCAAGGGAAAGTGACTCATTTAAAATTTTTTAGAAAACATTTCTGTAGTATGCAAGGCAAGTAATCAGATTTCTAGGGAGGCAGAGACATCCAGGCAAGAGTTACTATTGCAGTACGTAAGGACTTTGCCTCACTCCTGTGCCACACTATCTTTGAAGTCAGGTTTATACCCCAGAGGACCGCCGACTGGTAAAGAAGGCTTAAGCACTGAAACCTTAGACTTGATAAAGGCCTCAAAGTTCACATGTGTTCCAAGTCCAAGCCCAGCCACCATGACAACGCCTCACAACCTTAAAACGAACACCAGTGGAAGGTTTTTGTGGAAGAGATGACTTCATTATCCCCACAAACATTCTCACTAAGTGGCAATAAAGAATCCTAACCATGGAGAAGCTTTGTGACTTGTACGTTAATGCACACAACTCTCGAAAGAGTTATGAAATAAGAAGAACCCATATTTCAGATTCTTTAGGATCCATAATATTGTAACTCTTTAAGTTTTTTTCATTTTGGGGTTACTATGGAAAGTGTTTCAGTTGAGTTATAAAACAGACTAATATTCTTAAGCTCTCCTATGGGAGGACATAGTTCATTTAAAACTAACCTGGAGGGAGTTCCCTGGTGGTCCAGTGGTTAAGAATCTGCCTCCCAATACAGGGAACACAGGTTCCATCCCTGGTCAGCAAACTAGGATCCCACATGCTCAGGGCAACTAAGCCTGCATGTCTCAACCCTGGATCTCAAGAGCCACAGCCAGAGAGAAGCCCACGCGAGCCACAGCGGAAGATCCCACATGCCTCGCAACTGAGACCAACAGAGCTAATCAATATATGAATACTTTAAAAAATTAAAACTAACTTTGACAATTTCTCAGTTCAGTCACTCAGTCATGTCTGACTCTTTGCGACCCCATGGACTGCAACACGCCAGGCCTCCCTGTCCATCACCAACTCCCGGAGTTTACTCAAACTCATGCCCATTGAGTGGGTGATGCCATCCAACCATCTCATCCTCTGTTGTCCCTTTCTCCTGCTCCCAATCGTTCCCAGCATCAGGGTCTTTTCCAATGAGTCAGCTCTTCGCATCAGGTGGCCAAAGCATTGGAGTCTCAGCTTCAACATCAGTCCTTCCAATGAACACCCAGGATGGATCTCCTTTAGAATGGACTGGTTGGATCTCCTTGCAGTCCACGGGACTCTCAAGAGTCTTCTCCAACACCACAGTTCAAAAGCATCAATTCTTCGGCACTCAGATTTCTTTATAGTCCCACTCTCACATCCATACACGACAACTGGAAAAACCATAGCCTTGACTAGACGGACCTTTGTTGACAAAGTAATGTCTCTGCTTTTGAATATGCTATCTAGGCTGGTCATAACTTTAAAGAGTAATATAAGAGAAAGCAAATTATATAGACATATATATGTAAATATATAATGTATAAGAACAGTATTTTCATATCCCTACTTGAATGCAAGAAAATTTAGGACAGCTAGTTTGTTGTGTTTAAAATATGATTATATCAAAAATAGTTTTTTAAATCAACTGAGATAACCAGATAAATTACCAGTAATTCTTCACAAAGTTAAGTGTAGCTGAATTACAAGGGGAAAAATTAAATTTGTCTCTTTATTCACTACATTTATTTTAGTGTTGGTTATAAACTGCAATATATGGAGAACTCATAAATGACAGTACATACATATTTTAAACTTTGGTATACAAGACGGGGCATTTATAACAAAAGTCCAGTGTCTGGTGCACACCCAGTGTTCCTGTTTTTCCATGAATACGCTGCCCTGAATATGATGTTATTACATATTTAGCCTACTATAATACCTGTAACCAACAAGAATCTATTAAAGATATAGAGACAGGATAACTGTACATTTGGATAAACACACTTCACCTGAAGGATCCCACATTTTTTGCACTTTCATCAGGCTTAGGGTAAATAAATATATATCTAATATATTTTCCTTATAGCATACATGATTCTCTTATTGAAAACCTTCAAATAGGAGTGCATATGACTTTGAGTATATTAGTAAGTCATATGGTAATTATAAACTCACTAATGTGAATTTTTCAATATTCTAGAATTAGATAAGAACAACACATCTTGGAAAATGATTAAATTTCACATGCTGAGTCACAAGACAGTGATTTTGGTTTAAAAAAAAAAAGCTTGCCATGATTTTAAAAATACTAAAATGCTAATAAAACAACTACTTAACTTTCATGAGTAGAAGTATTTTAATTTTTTTTTTTAAAAGTAACCAAATTCAAACTAAAGTTTTCAGATATGAGCTGAAGCTCAGTTTAATGCCCTAATGCACAGGCTAGCTGTGAGACCTTTTGAACAGACAGTTTTTTCATTAAGGCAATGCCTCAGCCTAGTTCAGTTCTGACACACTTTAAATATTCAGTAGCACAGACCAATATGCTGGTTATATGTCATTTAGAAGTTAATGAATATCACCTTTACCCCTTCAAAGGCAGGAAATCTTTCAAAGTAGGCAGGAATGAGTTAATATTTCTGTTCCTCACAGGTGCTTGGAAATTTCAGCAGAAGCTTTTGGGTATCTTTAGCCAGTCACAGAAATTTTAGGTGATGAAAAGGAATTCTAACCATGGGAACTACCTTAGCAAAGTGAGCAAATTAGTTGAAGGAGCACAGGATTCCTGTGAGCGAATTAAGGACAGGGTTTCAGCAGGCTCAACATAGTGAAGCTAAATAAACAGGGGTTTAGAGTACAAACTCTAAGTATGAAGAGACAATGGTTGCTAATTCTGAATGCCAAATTTTGGCAGTGGTGAAAGGGAGGTGAGACCTTTGCACATTTGTGGTTATAGGGAAAAGAAGTTCGGAGGTAGAGAGATTGAAGATGCTCTAGGCTGGGACACAGCCTCCAGACCACAGACTGGTCAATGCCTCTGGTCAGGTCAGCAGCAGCAGTAGATCAGAAATAAAGTACACAGTAAAAGTGCTGCACTTGAATCATCTCTGAACCATCCTCCCAGCCCCCGGTCCATGGGAAAATTGTCTTCCACAAAATTGGTCCTGGGTGTCAAAACGGTTGGGGACTGCTGCTCGCGATCAAGAGTGAGCAGGGTCTCTATGGACCAAATGGATTGTCACCAGCTCTAAAAAAAAGAAGACAGGGCACATCTTCTTCAAACAGACAAGGGAGGATGCAAGGAGGAAAGAAGAGTAGGAAGGAGGGTAGACGGGCAAAGTCGTGGCCAAAGTGGTGACCTCTATCCTTGTGAAACCTGCGGGTACGATTATCTGACGGGATTGGGTCTGGTGAAATGAGACGAAAGGACTGAAGCAACAGAAACCGATGAAAAGTCTGGTTAGAAAAGTGATGCATGAATACAAAGTCTTGGTATTCACCGTGAGTTTAAAGGTAAATGAGAGGTCGCAGCAAGTCACATCAACACAGCTGTTTGCCAGCCTGGGAGCATAAAACACAGTAAATGGGCCAGGGCTTGATCCAGTCACAGCAGATCTGGCTACAGGTTTTAACGTACCATGGAAGCTAGGGTGTTAGGATGGTATAAAGGTGACTGATGAAAATTCTCACCTGCGCCAGGACTGAAGTGCAGGCAGAATGAACAGTGACGGAGGGAAATGAGAAGCTGGGCCATCAGAGGTGCCTATAGGACAGAAGCCAGTCAACAAGAGGGGGAGAGATCTAAAACACGGGGCGCAGCCATCTTCCCACACAAGGCGCCGGCTGCCTTTTCTTCCTGATAATCTCCCCAGAGTCACGTAAACTCCAAACAATGCATGAAATGATACAGGGACTTGTACTGAAACATAAACCACTGCTTACCACCATTTGGAGTCTCACTTTTCAGCTCGCAGAACATTTGTTAGGAGACCTAACCTCACTAAAAAAGAGACGAGTCTGCTACCTTCCAAACAGCAGTGAGTAATTAACGGGCATCAAAACTCACAATAGGCTGCAGGTGAGATTATTAACTCAGTTCTCTCCTTGTCTGATCTGCCTTCTGGGCATAAATCAGGCAGCTATGACACAGCTTTAACTGTCGTAGAACTCTACAATGCTATTTTAATAAGGTGAGTTTATATCAGTTCAGTAACATTCATTGAAGGTCTACTATGTGCTGGCCACACTAGGAAATTCAAACATGCCTAATGCACAAAACTCCTTCGATACATGTATCTCTTTATAGATGCTTCAAGACCGGTTGAGGGAAAAAGAAAAGAAAAAGGAGGAAGGAGATCAGCAAAGTGCAGCGGTGACATTTTCTTTCACTTTTTTCATATGGGTATGAGAAAGGGAGCGAAAAGCCAAAAAAAAAAAAAAAAAAACCACATCAAAACGAGAAACCCCGTTGTAAAAAAGAGAGAGAAAGAATAAGGAATAATCAACCCACAGTTACACTATTGATTAAAAGGAGAAACATAAACCACACAAAGAACAGTGCCAGCTTCAATGATAAAGAGGTTGCTGGTGAACAGGGTAATAAGCTAACTACACTGGTTGAAGAGTTCATGACTGTTAGCATCCAACCTGAAGAAAGTGATTGTTTGTACCCCAGGTATAATTTATATTATGGTTACTGAATATGCAATCAGTTTTCATGGTGCTAGGGAGTCTGTGGATAAGAGATGTAACAAGCTGGAGGAAAATTATGTTGCATTTTATACCCACATGATAAGTAAGTAATTAATTAGTGGAATGTGCATATTCTCACAAGTCATTTCTGTATTAGGATGTTTTTGCTTGCAATGGAAAGAAAGTCAACTCAATTCATGAAACCTAAGAAAAAAGTGGAGGAGGCACAAATTTGCAATTTTCTGTGACTGAAAATTTCAGAGTAGATGTTAGCTTCAGGCATGGTTGGACCCAGAGGCTCAAACGATATGATCAGCAGTTTATCATTTTCCTCTCTCAGCTCAGTTTTGCTTTGAGGTGGCTGTAATTTAAGCATGACCTCTCTATATTGTCTGAGTACTGACACTTCTAGTCTTGCATTATCCCTGTGAAAAGCAATCCCACAAAAACAAATAAATAAAACAGCTTCTTCATTCTAGTTCATGGCAGAGTTCTTCCTGGAACTGAACTGTGTGCCTCCACCTTCTTCATGTACCAATCTCTGAACTGCAACCAGGAATAAAGAACCCACATGAGCCACTCCTGACTCGCTAGGTTAGATTCAAATCAGCTAAATTGCATAAAGTAAAAGAAGGGAAGGTGGTTCCCAAAAGAAAAACTGAGTCACTGTTTTCAGAGTCACATTCTAAATTAGTATTTCACAAGATAGGTTGAACGGAGTTAGCAGAATCTGGTGGATCAGAATTATATTATCATAAATAGGGAACAGAGACAATAAGGGGAAGCATGGATTGAATGAAACTGAGGACCACAACTCTAAACATATTGTTGTCTATGATGAGGATATAATCTATTTTATTTGTAAATCCAAACATGCAAGGTATGCTCTAAATCCAACATATATATGTCATTTTCAAATCTAACTTCACCAAAAATAATAGGAACTTTTTGATAATACTATCAACATACTTCCCCTTAAAAATTCCTTTCCATAAGAAAAGCATTCTCTCTAATTATTCCCTATACTGTCTATCCTTTATTAGAGCTGCATGTGATAAACATCCCCAGTACAAATAAATCATCTGTCATAAAATAAGGAGCATGAGACAGTGGGATTTATGTACCCAAGTGTGTGTTAAGTCTTGTTTCAAGACTTCAACATCTCCAAACTTCAAATACCTGTTTTCCAACTCTGGATACTATTTGGAATTTCATTAAGTATGTCTAAATTTCTTTCAAAAGTAGTATCTTAAGTATATTTACCGTAAAATAAATTTTGGGCTTAAGACTCTGGAACCAAACTAAACTATATAGATTTTAATAAGTCAGGAAACTATTTGGAATATCATTCAGTTCAATTCAGTTCAGTCGCTCAGTCGTGTCCAACTCTTTGGGACCCCATGAATCGCAGCACACCAGGCCTCCCTGTCCATCACCAACTCCCAGAGTTCATTCAAACTCACATCCATCGAGTCCGTGATGCCATCCAGCCATCTCATCCTCGGTCGTCCCCTTCTCCTCCTGCCCCCAATCCCTCCCAGCATCAGAGTCTTTTCCAATGAGTCAACTCTTCGCATGAGGTGGCCAAAGTACTGGAGTTTCAGCTTTAGCATCATTCCTTCCAAAGAACACCCAGGACTGATCTCCTTCAGAATAGACTGGTTGGATCTCCTTGCAGTCCAAGGGACTCTCAAGAGTCTTTTCCAACACCACAGTTCAAAAGCATCAATTCTTCAGCACTCAGCCTTCTTCACAGTCCAACTCTCACGTCCATACATGACCACAGGAAAAACCATAGCCTTGACTAGACAGACCTTAGTCGGCAAAGTAATGTCTCTGCTTTTGAATATGCTATCTAGGTTCATAACTTTTCTTCCAAGGAGTAAGCGTCTTTTAATTTCATGGCTGCAATCACCATCTGCAGTGATTTTGGAGCCCCCAAAAATAAAGTCTGACACTGTTTCCACTGTTTCCCCATCTATTTCCCATGAAGTGATGGGACCGGATGCCATGATCTTCGTTTTCTGAATGTTGAGGTTTAAGCCAACTTTTTCACTCTCCACTTTCACTTTCAACAATAGGCTTTTTAGCTCCTCTTCACTTTCTGCCATAAGGGTGGTGTCATCTGCGTATCATTAAGTATGTCTAAATTTCTTTCAAAAGTAATATCTTAAGTATATTTACTGTAAAATAAATTTTGGGCTTAAGACATTTGGAACCAAACTAAACTATATAGGTTTTAATAAGTCTTTATTGCATTGTTTACCATAAAAGACTCTATAACACACAAGAATCACACTATTTATGCATTAACTTACTTAAGACTTTTTTCACTTCTGGATAAACTTAATCAATGAAACTATCAGAAATAGAACTAAGTTAACTTTTAATAAGCTTAAACGTTATAAATCCATGTATGTACTTAAGGTTTAGTTGGGGGATTCTTATTTCTCTTTATAGTCCTCTGTCAGTCACATTTCTTTCAAGCCAGGCTTTTTCTACTCATACACATATTGTTAAATTTTGGTTATTCATATATTTGCAAGAAGCCACTTCCTATTGACTTAATTTTAGCTTTTGTTGGCTATCTTCCTCATTTTTTATGATCTGTTCGATTTAACACATTTGTCATCCTACTTAACAATCGTGTACATCTTGATTCACATGCACCAAATATCATCTAGTAAATTATTATTTTTTTAACTGATAAAAAACAATTATTTCAAAGAAAATCAGCCCTACTTTTGAGGCTGAGATAGCACAAGTTGTTCACGTGCTTTTTCTCATCCTAAGCGGACCCATCCACACTATGAAACTGACATGTGATGGGGCACATGGACGTTTTTTCTTTAATTATCCAAGACAGGACGCACTCACAGGAGGAAAAAACGGTGTCACTGTCTGTACCCAGTGGTAGGAATAACTTTAAAGGTTCAAGTATTTTTCGACATTTGAATTTTATTCTAACTCATGTATGCTTACAAGATTGTTTTTCCTTTTACAAACAAACTTCCCCTTGGACAATTCTGAAAGGCTTCGCTAACAGTCTATGGGGCTGCAAAGAGGCAGACATGATAGAGAAGCATCTTGCAAACAAGATAGAAAATGCCTTGTTGTAACTATTCTCAAGTTTCCCTCCAAGGTAACCAAATTAACAATAACTTTATGCAGCATTTATGAAATTTTACATGTATTTGGGGATAACAAGAAGAATGTTTTTTATGAACAGTTTAATTCTTTAAAGGTGTATGCATATTTCTTTTTTCTTTCCTTTTAAATACTCAGTGCAATTCTACTTAGTGTACATCATAATTTAAAACACTGGCAGCTGTTCTAATGCCTGCAATATCTTTTTGAAGCCACAAATTAAGAAAAAACATACTTATGTATTCAAATAGATGAAAAATTTTTCAGTGAAATATAGGGATTAAATTCTTGTTGACATCCATTAAGTAAAATCTCATTTCAAAAATAATGTTATTACTGATTTCTGCATACTACGGGTGTTATGTTTAAGATCTAAACTATTTTTTTCCTCTTGAGTTGCTGGCAATTATCATTTTTGCAACTTGTTTCTTTATGCTAGAAGAATTGTACCAGATTTCTTACTTTGTCTGAGCTATCTTGAAACCAACTCACCTTTCCTTTTAATGCTATTCCAAAAATAGAGTAGATCAAAACATGTAAAATATATATATATAGGGTAAAAATGTAAGGTTAGGTGAATATTAAACAACCAGAGTTATATAGAGGGGCAGCTGCATTTGTAAATGTTCTGAGATTTTTTCCCCTATTGTCCAGTGTGAGAATGTTTATATTAATATTCTAGGAATAATAAATCAAAAAAGGAAAAAAATGAGAGAAAATGCCTAAATTTATACCATAATATTTGGGGAACATGGAGGAATGATAACAAGCACATGGGATAGGTAAAATAAACTAAATCCTTACCTTTACTCATGAAAAGTCAATAAATAATGTCTTAAAATGAAGCACAATATACAGACGTTCCTTAAAGATAATGGAGGCAGACACCAAAGGAATCAGCTTGAGTCATTTCAAACTGAATAAGATGAACTATGTGAGAATGTGAATTAATGATCAGTGTTGGCTGGACGAGAAAAATCTAGTTAGATGATCTAAGTGTTTTTCTTATAAAAAACAAACAGAAGATGCTTTACAATAGGGTAGCAATCCGAATCACTAATAACAAATAAGTGTTTTGCAGGCAAACTAAACGTTTCCGTTGGGTTCATAAAACCCAGAGTTAGAAGTTCTTTGCAAATGAAATAACAGCACTTCTTGCTTAGCTCAGCTATATGAAAGGCATTTTTTGTCAAAGTGGTAATTCAAACCACTCTGTAGTTTTGTTGCATTTCACACCACAGGTGCAATTTCACAAAGGGTTAAGCTCTCATTTATCACTTAGACAGATACTGGACAGGTGAGCCAGTAGTCATGAATGGATCATAAATGTATAATCATATGAGTCATATGAAAAATAATGTAGCTATGGATCATGTGATATTCACCCTGGGCCTTCAAGTAGGTACAAGATCAGTAAGTACTGACCGAACACTCTTACCCTCATTTTCTGAATGTTTCACTGACCTCCTCAGAACATATTTTCTTCCGGGGCTCACAAAATTATTTCTCATCTTCCATAAGTGCTATTCCCCACTCTTACCCCCTGGCCTTCTGATCCTATTTAAGTGTTACCTTCCACTACCTCCAACACTTCACGATTATTTATAATCTAGAATCACATCTTTCACGATGTTTTTACTGGTTATGATCTATAACCAGCCTGTTTTTACTTCTCTGAAACCCTTTAGCCTTTTTCACTTTTTCAGTCCTTTTCTAAAAGTCAAGCACCTGCTTTGAGCTCCACAGCCTCCTAGAGGTTACAGTCTACAGATAATTGAGGCTTTAGAGCAAGGAAGTGCTAATTAAGAGACTTTATTCTAGATGAAGTCCTTAGGAGGCTGGGGGCAAGAGGGGAAGGTAAGATAAAGAAGGTCTAAGTTGTAGCTGAGATAACAGAGAGAGGAAAGCTGGAATATTCACTGATGCTTTCTATATATTGGCTTCAGAAAAAGACTTTTCTATCCATGTAAAAATGGCTATATTTTCATCCCATTTTTTACTTTCATTAAGAATGTTAAGTGTGGGACCTACATATGCCTTGGTAGTCACGTGATTTCTATTTGTGAGGAAGGTTTTGACCTTGCAAGAAGTAGAACTTTATAACCTGAATTTATTTTGTCCTCTAGCAGGAAAAAGAACACATTACCACAACAGACCTCTTGAGTATCATTTTCAAACTAATGCATTCAATTTCCAACAAAGAGCAAAGGATAAACAATTAAACATAACATGTAACAGAACTCTTATCCACCTGCCAACAATTAAACCCAGTAATTAAAAATTGTAGGAGAATACACATAAGCATATCCTCAGCATATCCTCTGACCATGGTCAAAGAGGGGAAAAATATTTCCTCATACTTTCCCTTTCCTATTTCCCAGGCAGCTTTTCTTGATATTAAACAGACTTGAGACTCTGTCAACTGTGTTTCACTTTTTAAAAATAAAAGAGGGAAATCCCATCTTTTTCCCCTGGGAGGACTATTATATACAGATGAATGTATTTTGCTATTTAGTTTAATAAATGCAGCGTTCAGAACAGATGCTAAAGCTTGAAATTGTCCAGAGAAAGGAACAGCTCAGGTGGCAATGATGCAGCCTTCTCGCCTGCCGTGCTTTCTTCTTTGTCTTTGGAAGCGCTGCTTTCACAGGTGAAAAAGTATTACAGTATTTATAGCCACTCAAGTCCTCACCACTGGACTGAAGCTGCCAAACAGGGTGCTAATTAGTACCAGGAGTGGAGGTGGTGATGCTGGCTTTATGACACAGTCATCTGGCCAGTAAACTGGACAAAGAGAAACAGCACATTTCCAGAAGCACTGCAAATTCAGCCATACAATGAGTAAGGGCGACTGTGAGGATCTGTTTAAAAAAAAAAAAGGATGGATTTTTCTCAAAACCAGCCTATTTGGTCTTTCCATGGCTACGCTTTTCTGTGAATTTTCTAATGCACTACTTAAATCACCATAATCTGAAAGGATTTCTTTAGAGTACATCTGTGAATAATGGTATGCATGGGATACTTGAATATTTGTCCTCTGAGTATTATAGATTATAAAACAATAAATCTCACTGTAAACAACAGTCAAACTGTTTTTACAAACTAGAGAGCAGTAAAACTGTAAAATCAAATCAAATAATAATAATTTTAGCATCATTAATAAAATTCATTATACATTATTGTATACATTTTAAACAGCTTTATTTAGTTTAAAACAAATCTGAAGTTCATAAATGTGGCCAGTACATCTACATTGTCTTCATTGATTTGGGATCTGTAGTAGCTGTGATAAAAGGAAAGTACGATATTAAATATAATGGAGGAAATTAATTCATTACTAGGAAAGTTTNATAATAATAATTTTAGCATCATTAATAAAATTCATTATACATTATTGTATACATTTTAAACAGCTTTATTTAGTTTAAAACAAATCTGAAGTTCATAAATGTGGCCAGTACATCTACATTGTCTTCATTGATTTGGGATCTGTAGTAGCTGTGATAAAAGGAAAGTATGATATTAAATATAATGGAGGAAATTAATTCATTACTAGGAAAGTTTCATTCACAATTCAAAGCATGTTATTGTGGTTAAGAACAAGAACTTTTGGCTCCAATAGATTTGAGGCTAATTTCACACACTTATTGTGCCATTTGGGCTTCCCTGGGGGCTCAGTGATAAAGAATCTGCCTGCAATGCAGGGGACCTGGGTTCAATCCCTGGGTCAGGAAGATCCCCTGGAGAAGGGAATGGCAACCCAGTCTAGTATTCTTTCCTGGAGAATTCCATGGACAGAGGAGCCTGGTGGGCCACTGTCCATGGGATAACAAAGAATCGGACACAACTGAGCGATATGGTTTTCAATCAATTACTAAGGTAATTGCTCTAAGCCTCACTTTCCCCATTCATAATACCTACTTCTGGGGGTTTGTGAAAGTAAATGAGAAAATATATAAAGCAATCAGTAGAGCTCCTGATGCACTATAATTTTTATTAAATAATAGATATTATTAAAACTATGAACGGCTGTAATGATGTCACAGTGCTTTCTCCATTGTTTCATCTTTTGAATGTAAGGTTTTAAGTTTATCCCTGGTTATTTTAAGATTAAATGATATTAAACATATTAAACATTAAAGATATTAAACATGACAATATATGCAAGTCATTTAAAAATTATAAAAAACTACATATATTCTACCATTAAGGAATATAAAGTGTCTCATTTTCTATTGAAAAACTAGTTTTTAAAGACAAGTGTTCCAAAAGTTATTTTTATTGTCACTTTCCTTCACCTTGCACACATTTAATTCTCCCAAACCATCTTTCACAAAAGGCAAAATGTTTTTCCAGTGGAACATAAATGCATTCTGGCACCAGAAAAGGTAAGGGCAAAATGGCTCATTGTATTTTAAGGAGCAGGATGGCGATGATTTTAAGGAATTTGTGCAGTTCATAAATATACAGCAATTAACATATCAAGCTCAATGCTTACAACTACATCTCTGAGAGGTGTTGTCATGTGAAACAGCAAAGTGAACAGAGCGAGGGACTCAGTCCTCAGTGGGTATGTTTCTTCATGCTCCCAAAAGTACTAGATAGTCATAGCGGGTATGGCAAGAAAAAAAAAAAAAACCTACTATAATAAAGCATGTCATGCATTTCTATCAGGCCAGAGGAACTAGGAACTAAGAGCCTCTTAATGAGGGTGAAAGAGGAGTGAAAAAGCTGGCTTAAAACTCAACATCCAAAATACGAAGAGCATGGCATCCAGTCCCATCACTTCATGGCAGACAGATGAAGAAAATGTGGAAACAGCGACAGGTTTTATTTTCTTGGGCTCCAAAATCACTGCAGACGGGGACTGCAGCCATGAAATTAAAAGACGCTTGCTAACTGAAAGGAATATCGTTACAAACCTAGACTGCTTATTAAAGAGATATCACTTTGCTGACAAAGGTCCGTTTAGTCAAAGCTATGGCTTTTCCAGTGGTCATGTATGGATGTGAGAGTTGGATCATAAAGAAAGCTGAGCATTGAAGAACAGATGCTTTCAAACTGTGGCATTGGAAAAGACTCTTGAGAGACCCTTCGACGGCAGGGAGATCAAATCAGTCAATCAGAATATTCAGGAAATCAACCCTGAATATTCATTGGAAGGACTGATGCTGAAGCTGAAACTCCAATACTTTGGCCACCTGCTGCGAAGAGCCAACTCACTGGAAAAGACTCTGCAGCTGGGAAAGATTGAAGGCGGGAGGAGAAGGGGCCGACAGAGGATGGGATCATTAGACAGCATCATCACCAACTCAATAAGCATGAGTTCCAGCAAATTCCGGGAGACCGTGAGGAAAAGGGAAGCCTACCATGCTGTAGTCCATGGGGTCGCAAAGAGCCAGACACGACGGCGTGGCTAGACAGCAACAAAGAAGCAGCAGAATAACCGTAAGCGCTGAGTAGATTTGGAAGATTTCATCACTCGAGTACTGGAGTGGGGTGCCATTTCCTTCTCCAGGGGATCTTCCCGACCCAGGGATCGAACTCAGGTCTCCCGCATTGGAGGCAGACGCTTTAACCTCTGAGCCACCGGGGAAGCCCCACTCGATAGATACTAACGTCCAAACATGTGCCCGACGCTGTGCAAACTGCAGGTAGAGACAAGATAGTGAGATAAATAAATGGAACTAGATTCAGAGTTGTGAGCAAAGCGTGGCAACTGTCCTCAAGAATTACAATTGAAAGTAAGACGACTGTAACAGAGAATTCATTCTGAGACTTTAAATCTTGAGATTACCAGATAACACATGCAAGATTATAAAATCCAGTAGATTCTAAACAGAATGTTTAAATTATCACAAAAATGCAATCATTTACAACCTTATTTTGAATCAGACATGATTTGTCTACAAAATCAAACATGAGGACAAAAAAATTGAAATGATAATCAGTTTGTCACAATAATTTCCTGGAAGAGCTGAGCTTTTCCAAGAATTACTCTAACCCAAGCTATGGGAATAGAGAGGTTCCTTATTTCTCTCAATTTGGCTTTGAACCTCTGCAAAAATTCCCACCCATGTCAGAGTTTGTTGCTGGATACTACATTAATTCCTAGTTTTTGCTTTTGGTAAAAGAAAATTGCAAAGTGACTGCTGGTATTTTTTTCCCAATAAAACTTCAGTATATGTGATTACTGTTAAATTTGAAAGTACATAAAAATGAACCATGGAGATTTTTTAATTTATATATCCCTGCTCCC
Organism: Cephalophus harveyi; assembly: GCA_006410635.1. Taxonomy (NCBI): domain Eukaryota; kingdom Metazoa; phylum Chordata; class Mammalia; order Artiodactyla; family Bovidae; genus Cephalophus; species Cephalophus harveyi. The sequence goes on along the minus strand of SJYT01059232.1, from coordinate 414,442 downwards.
TACCTTTAGGTTTTCTATCAATAACTTACTAAGTCTAGGATGGAGTTTTGGCATCTGGATTTTTTGACACCCAGTAGGTGATTCTGACTCACATTCAGAATTAAGAATCTCTATACGACAGCTCAAGGAAAAAGTTTTCAAAAGTCTTCTTCCCTCCCACGACTTACCCTAGAAATATAGCTGGTATGGAAAAAGCGGCACAGCCCATCATGGACAGTAATACCCATTTATATACTAAAGAGGTATGTAGTTTTATGCACTGAACTGGGCTGGTAGAGGTAAACTGAAGCCAAATTACCTGACAGAATCTTCTGTCACATCCATCATACCCTGCCTTCAAAGACAGCTGGTTGATTTATTACATCCCATACAACAGAATATTCCAATGCTATCATCAGACAGTGACGTTCGTCATAAGAAAGACTAGCCCACACATGTGAATTCCGATAATTAAATTATTTACTTCTCCTGAGAGTCAATTCAAGAATCATCATCTTAAAAAGTCTGACAACTAACCACTTTGAAAAATTCCTGAATTTATAAAAGAGACTGTTCCGTGTGTTGGTACATTCCACTTCTCAGCATAGAAACTTGCATATTGCTCTGCTAATCATGCACAATGAAAACAACTACAGAACAGCATCATGAGGAAAATATATGATTTTCTGAGCATATTATTCGGCACAGAGAACAGCTGCAGCCAGTGATTGATAACACAGTCATCTGAGACCCACTTAACGGAGAAGAGGCTGAGAAGACAGAACAAGAGGCAAACTCTCAATAAAGCTGGGGTGACCTGGGAAGTCTGACCTGTGACTCTGCCACAGTTGAAAGTGTTTTGCTGCCATTAACCAAGTGGCCTTAAAGGGGCATGGTGAAGTCAATTAAATCATTTGGCCTGACTCTATGAGAACATGGATAAATTATCTGAAAATCAGGTGCTTGAAAGTCAGGTGTCTGATAACCGATTGATCTAAAGCTTCATTCGTAAAAAGGGGGCACTTTTTAATTATTGTAACACCCATAATAAAAAGGTTGGTGGTATCATATTATCTGTTATTTCAATATTTTTCTAAAAGGCAGTATCAGTGTATCTTTTGGCAGACATTATGCCAGTTGTGTTATGAGATGATTAGAAAAAAAACAATGGGGTGGGGAGGGGATAAATTAAGAGTTTGAGATGAACAGATATATACTACTATATGTAAAATAAATAAAAACCACAAGGACCTACTGTAACACACAAGAAACTATGCTCAATATCTTATAATAACCAATAATGTAAAAGAATCTGAAAAGCAATACACACTCACAAGTACAACTGAATCACTCTCTGCTGTACACCTGAAACTAACACAATATTGTAAATCAACTAGGCTTCAATTAAAAAATACAATAAACTACATTGATCAATTATATATCAAGTTCAGTTCAGTTCAGTCACTCCGTCATGTCCGACTCTTTGTGATCCCATGAACCGCAGCATGCCAGGCCTCCCTGTACATCACCAACTCCCAGAGTTCACTCAAACTCTCGTCCACTGAGTTGGTGATGCCATCCAACAACATCACCCTCTGTCGTCCCCTTCTTCTCCCGCCTTCAATCTTTCCCAGCATCAGGGTCTTTTCCAGTGAGTCAGCTCTTCGCATCGGGTGGCCAAAGTATTGGAGTTTCACCTTCAACATCAGTCCTTCCAATGAATATTCAACACTCGATAGATACTAACGTCCAAACATGTGCCCGACGCTGTGCAAACTGCAGGTAGAGACAAGATAGTGAGATAAATAAATGGAACTAGATTCAGAGTTGTGAGCAAAGCGTGGCAACTGTCCTCAAGAATTACAATTGAAAGTAAGACGACTGTAACAGAGAATTCATTCTGAGACTTTAAATCTTGAGATTACCAGATAACACATGCAAGATTATAAAATCCAGTAGATTCTAAACAGAATGTTTAAATTATCACAAAAATGCAATCATTTACAACCTTATTTTGAATCAGACATGATTTGTCTACAAAATCAAACATGAGGACAAAAAAATTGGAATGATAATCAGTTTGTCACAATAATTTCCTGGAAGAGCTGAGCTTTTCCAAGAATTACTCTAACCCAAGCTATGGGAATAGAGAGGTTCCTTATTTCTCTCAATTTGGCTTTGAACCTCTGCAAAAATTCCCACCCATGTCAGAGTTTGTTGCTGGATACTACATTAATTCCTAGTTTTTGCTTTTGGTAAAAGAAAATTGCAAAGTGACTGCTGGTATTTTTTTCCCAATAAAACTTCAGTATATGTGATTACTGTTAAATTTGAAAGTACATAAAAATGAACCATGGAGATTTTTTAATTTATATATCCCTGCTCCCTACCTTTAGGTTTTCTATCAATAACTTACTAAGTCTAGGATGGAGTTTTGGCATCTGGATTTTTTGACACCCAGTAGGTGATTCTGACTCACATTCAGAATTAAGAATCTCTATACGACAGCTCAAGGAAAAAGTTTTCAAAAGTCTTCTTCCCTCCCACGACTTACCCTGGAAATATAGCTGGTATGGAAAAAGCGGCACAGCCCATCATGGACAGTAATACCCATTTATATACTAAAGAGGTATGTAGTTTTATGCACTGAACTGGGCTGGTAGAGGTAAACTGAAGCCAAATTACCTGACAGAATCTTCTGTCACATCCATCATACCCTGCCTTCAAAGACAGCTGGTTGATTTATTACATCCCATACAACAGAATATTCCAATGCTATCATCAGACAGTGACGTTCGTCATAAGAAAGACTAGCCCACACATGTGAATTCCGATAATTAAATTATTTACTTCTCCTGAGAGTCAATTCAAGAATCATCATCTTAAAAAGTCTGACAACTAACCACTTTGAAAAATTCCTGAATTTATAAAAGAGACTGTTCCGTGTGTTGGTACATTCCACTTCTCAGCATAGAAACTTGCATATTGCTCTGCTAATCATGCACAATGAAAACAACTACAGAACAGCATCATGAGGAAAATATATGATTTTCTGAGCATATTATTCGGCACAGAGAACAGCTGCAGCCAGTGATTGATAACACAGTCATCTGAGACCCACTTAACGGAGAAGAGGCTGAGAAGACAGAACAAGAGGCAAACTCTCAATAAAGCTGGGGTGACCTGGGAAGTCTGACCTGTGACTCTGCCACAGTTGAAAGTGTTTTGCTGCCATTAACCAAGTGGCCTTAAAGGGGCATGGTGAAGTCAATTAAATCATTTGGCCTGACTCTATGAGAACATGGATAAATTATCTGAAAATCAGGTGCTTGAAAGTCAGGTGTCTGATAACCGATTGATCTAAAGCTTCATTCGTAAAAAGGGGGCACTTTTTAATTATTGTAACACCCATAATAAAAAGGTTGGTGGTATCATATTATCTGTTATTTCAATATTTTTCTAAAAGGCAGTATCAGTGCATCTTTTGGCAGACATTATGCCAGTTGTGTTATGAGATGATTAGAAAAAAAACAATGGGGTGGGGAGGGGATAAATTAAGAGTTTGAGATGAACAGATATATACTACTATATGTAAAATAAATAAAAACCACAAGGACCTACTGTAACACACAAGAAACTATGCTCAATATCTTATAATAACCAATAATGTAAAAGAATCTGAAAAGCAATACACACTCACAAGTACAACTGAATCACTCTCTGCTGTACACCTGAAACTAACACAATATTGTAAATCAACTAGGCTTCAATTAAAAAATACAATAAACTACATTGATCAATTATATATCAAGTTCAGTTCAGTTCAGTCACTCCGTCATGTCCGACTCTTTGTGATCCCATGAACCGCAGCATGCCAGGCCTCCCTGTACATCACCAACTCCCAGAGTTCACTCAAACTCTCGTCCACTGAGTTGGTGATGCCATCCAACAACATCACCCTCTGTCGTCCCCTTCTTCTCCCGCCTTCAATCTTTCCCAGCATCAGGGTCTTTTCCAGTGAGTCAGCTCTTCGCATCGGGTGGCCAAAGTATTGGAGTTTCACCTTCAACATCAGTCCTTCCAATGAATATTCAAGACTGATTTCCTTGAGGATGGACTGGTTGGATCTCCTTGCAGTCCAAGGGACTCTCATGAGTCTTTTCCAACACCACAGTTCAAAAGCACCAATTTTTTTGGCGCTCAGCTTTCTTTATAAGCAATACAATAAATAATTTACATGAAATTATGTCACATAATCATCACAACCATATTACATGTGCTCTATCTAGTATAAGCTCCATTTTACAGAGGAAGAAATTGAGACTTAGACTATCAGTATGTCCAAGATCACAAAACTAATAACTGGCGAGGCTGGGATTTAAATCCAGGGAATGTGTCACTGAGACTAGCTTCAATAAAATGAGGGAAAAATTGAAAACATACCAAGAAGAGACACAAACAAAAGCACAATTCATAGAAATGTGTCATTTTTTAAAATTAAAAATTATCTTCCCAAGTACAGTGAGGTAAACATCAAATCTATAATTGTTTTATACACATAGTTCTGGCACAAGGTGTAGGCAGATTCAATTTTGCCTTGGATGTGTTTCTTTATGAGGAGACTATTTTTAAAAATGTAAGTGTAAAGAGCAATTTAAAAGTCAAACTGGACTAAATTATAACATTCATGAATGCGGAATACCCTTGTGGTGATTTTAAAACATGCCTCCACATCAACATGCCTCCTTTTAAAAGGTGAAGATTTATATTCAGTATTTTGTAATAACCTAAAATAGAAAATAATCTGAAAATATAATATATAGCTCCAAATCACTTTGCTGGACATCTGCAACTGACACAATATTGTAAATCAATCATACTTCAGTTAAAAAAATAAAAAGAATCAGTAGAGACTAATTGCTTTGCTCTAGAGTATGAGCTGGACTTAGTGACTGCCTTCTAACAAGAGAAATGAAACTAACATAGTAACAGATAAACACGGCAGCAGTAACAGAGCATGACTTTCAAGCCGAGGGCAGATAAGGTCTCTCTCTCTCTTTCTCCTGCTCTCTCTCCCTTTCCAATCACTCTCTCTGGAAGCCGACTAACATGCAAGGAGGAAACAACTCAGGCAGCTCTGGGGAAAGGTCCAGAAGGCAAGGGACTGAGGTCCCCTGCCAGGAGCCTGAACAACCCGGCCAGCCACATGAGTAACCCGCCCGGGACGCAAATTCACCAGTCCCAGTCAAGCCATCAGGTGATTGCAGACCCAGCCTACTCCGTAACTGCAATTCGCTGAGAAACCTTGAGGCAGAATCCCTAGCTAAGATGCTCCCAAATCTCTGACCAGTAGAAACTCTGTAGAATGTTTTCCTGAGTTTAGCTGTTAAGCTTGTTATGAAATAACGTATGACTAGAACAATAATACCGTCTACACAATCAGCTTAGTATCGTATCACAGGAGGAAGGTGCGGTCCCTCTTTGTGTATCTCAGTATTCCTCATTGCACTTCATTTATAGATAAGTTCCCTTACCTATAAAATGAAGAATATATACATATCTCCTAGAGGTGTTGTGAGTATTCAGTGGACAGTTCACAAATACTTGTTACAGGAGTTCCCAACAGAGGAAGCCTTAAATAAAACTTAGCCATTACTACTACTAAGTTGAGAACCCATTAATACTCGTTAGAGGAGTTCCCAACAGAGGATGCCTTAAATAAAACTTAGCCTTATTACTACTCTCTTGTTCTTGGAGTCTGAATGGGACGTCACCACGGAAGAAAAGAAAGTTGAACCCTCTACCTACCAGTCTTGGCTCTGCTTCTTGACTTCACGCCCTTCTTTCATCTGCACAGCTCTTATTTCTCATCTTACATGAGAGGTGGCAAAAGAATACTAATTGTGACATTTCTTCTACTTTATGTTACTCCTTAAAACTTTTCCCATTTCAGCAGCTAAACATTTGGCATACATGCAAAGTTTGGGAGAGCAGAAGTACATAGAATAAGCTTTGAAGTGTCAAAAACCTAAGGTGCAGGCAGCCTCAAGGATATAAAGAATATAAAAGATGAAAGTAAAGCTTTCTATCTCCATGAAGAGGAGAAGCAAAGATAGCTGAGACACTGATGTGTCCCTAAGAGAGTTACCTGTACACTAACCATGCCCTTTAATTTGGACCAGATAGACAGAAGGGGATAAACCAATTCCAAAGAATTGTGAGGAAGTCTAGATTACAGTGAACTACCTCGCTTCCCAGAAGAGCTCGGAGAGGTGGAAAGACCTCAGAATTTCCCTGCTTACGAGACACGGCACAAGAGCAGAGGATGCCTGAACCCACCAGCTTCGACCTCAGATCATCTTGTAGTTCCTGCTGGCGACCAGAATGATTCGGGAAGGGAAAAAATGGAGACTCAGATCGGGACTCAGCCGACCCCAAAGAGACCTCTTAGCCAAAAGCAAGACGGCACAGGCATAGTAATGATCTTGGGAAAAAATGCAAAGATCAATGACCCAGTGAGATGAGGTACAGATCGGCAGATATTGAGCACCAAAAGGCTCCAATCTTAACACACCGCCTGGACTCTTCAAATTCCCCTAGCACTCAGACTCACGCCAGGGAGAGATGAAAACTTCACTGACTTAGATTTTTTATTATCCAGTAAAAAAGGGAGGCTTGGAGTAGGTTAAAATAAGTAATAAAATGCAGTTACATTTCCAGCACACCTGATTTTGTAAACTGAGACTTACACCTCTACCAAATAGATGGCATAAAATGATTTCGAACCTCCATTTAAACACTTCCAACCTCTTATACGTCTCAGAATATAAGTGAGGCTGGCCACTCTTTAGTTAGTCTTTAACTACTCAAAGTTCAGATTTTCTCAAATTCCCTGAAATTACGCAGTATTCTCAGTCTCCTCTCCACTTAAACCTTCTTCTCAACAAGAAGTTCATGGGGTTGCAAAGAGTCGGACAGGACTGAGCGACTGAAATGAACTGAACTGATTTCCAGAGAAAACAAGATTTTTTTAATACATGGATTTAAACAGCCTTTTTGCTACTACTGTTGTAACATTATACTCATGTTTCTTTTTCATGAAAAGTCTGATGTGTCATCGGCAGGGACCAGGAACACCATCTGTAGGGAGAGTAGGGGATTACTGCAGAAAAGAGAGCCTGGGTTTTATATTTTCATTTGCCCTCAAGGGACCTAGCACAGGGCCAGTCTCTGCCACTTACTAACTGTGTAATTTAAGACAAATTAGTAACCGCTCTGAGCTTCAGTTATCTCCTCTGTAAAACGAGGGCAATGAACCGGCCTTTGTGACAGTCCAAGGAGATAATGGGTGTATATAAAACTACTATGTGCTGTCCAATTTAGCTATTTAACAAATGAAAACTATTTTTGAACTGACTCAAAAGTCTAGATTGTCAAATCACCCTTGAAGGAATTAGAGATCTCACCCAGAATCAGGAGGCAAAGGCAAAGCAGGGAGAACTGTGGGATATCACAGGCAGCTTTACCAGCCCTTTCTTTCTAAATCCCAGGAACTTTCTGACTCAGGGTAAGTTGAGAACTCAGAGAGGATGCCCTGTAAATCCACAGACTCTGCATTTGTGTGCCTTCAGTAATCCGAAAACAAGGACATCAAGCTTCCTAGCATTGCATAGATAAGGACTCTCCTGCTAGTGATGTCAGCAGGAGGCTCTCAGCATGTCTATGATAATACTGAAGGTGGTCCCCGGTTTCCTCTCACTGCGAGAAAATCAGCCAGTCTGGTACTCTGGTAGTTATATATCAGAAGAGAAATGGGTTGCAGCCCACTTGTTTTAATTCTTCCATTTTGTACTATCTTGTTCAATCATTACTGAATCGATATTGAATTAATGTTCAAACTTAATGCAATCATAAGTGACCTGGACTAGAGTCTCTGACTATTTACTGCAAGTGAATACTTTTTTATACCTGGAGTCCTTCTCTCTTTTTATTTTATGCAAATTATTACACACATTTGGGATTGTTTTCTCTGTAAATCAGTTCAGTTCAGTCGCTCAGTCCTGTCCAACTCTTTGCAACCCCATGAACTGCAGCATGCCAGGCCTCCCTGTCCATCACCAACTCCCAGAGTCCACCCAAATCCATGTCCATCGAGTCGGTGATGCCATCCAACCATCTCATCCTCTGTCATCCCCTTCTCTTCCTGCCCTCAATCTTTCCCAGCATCAGTCTTTCCAAATGAGTCAGCTCTTCGCATCAGGTAGCTAAAGTATTGGAGTTTCAGCATCAGCATCAGTCCTTCCAATGAACACCCAGGACTGATCTCCTTTAGGATGGACTGGTTGGATCTCCCTGCAGTCCAAGCAACTCTCAAGAGTCTTCTCCAACACCACAATTCAAAAGCATCAATTCATCGGCACTCAGCTTTCTTTATAGTCCAACTCTCACATCTATACATGACTACTGGAAAAACCATAGCCTTGACTAGACGGAACTTTGTTCCAAAGTCATGTCTCTGCTTTTGAATATGCTGTCTAGGTTGGCCATAACTTTCCTTCCAAGGAGCAAGCGTCTTTTAATTTCATGGCTGCAGTCACCATCCACAGTGATTTTGGAGCCCAGAAAAATAAAGTCAGCCACTGTTTCCACTGTTTCCCCATCTATTTGTCATGAAGTGATGGGACTGGATGCCATGATCTTAGTTTTCTGAACGTTGAGCTTTAAGCCAACTTTTTCACTCTCCTCTTTCACTTTTATCAAGAAGCTCTTTAGTTCTTCTTCACTTTCTGCCATAAGGGTGGTGTAAATACATTTTCTCTGTAAATACGTTTAGGAAAATACAGCAGTCACAGGCGTGCACGCATGTGCACACACACACACAACACACACACACACACACACAGATTCTCCATCTGAGAAGCTAATATACATTAATTAATATTCATTCCTTTACTGTGTCATATCTAAATCTGGGTTTGCAGAATAAATACAGAAAACTACTAATTTATGCAAATATACAGTTACTATTTACAGTGAAAAAATCAAAGTGCAGTGCGGGGGGAAACCATGTAAAGAAACTCAAGGGAGACACAGTCTGAAATTTTGTTTTATGCCAGGAAAGCATAAAAGTATCTGATTTTGAACCAACTTGTCCCTAGAGTAGAGATGCGTGTCCACTTCATTCAGCTCAAGTCTGCTCCCCTCGGAGTGGCTCTGGCGGCCCTTCAGTGCTCACAGAGTGATGCCAGAGAGGAGCCCATGCCTGCAAAGGAGCGCATCTCCACCCAAGGACGCTTACAGTACGTTTCTAAAAAAGTACTCTTTAAAGTACTTTCTAAAAAGTTTCAACAAATTTTCATTAAAGGTTTGTTTGCCCGGGGAATAGTCTTTTCTTTTATAAAGTGTGCTAATTTCTCTTCCCTAAATGAAGTCACCCAATTATGTAGTTAAACATTTGCCCTCCACCCAAGAAAAATCATAGGTACATAAAATTATTATAAATCATTTTAGCTTCTCTTCCATCCTCAAGCATCAAAACCGCAAATGGGGGAATAGTCACTAATTCATAGAAGTTGTCTGCAACATATTGTCAGATACTGTGGCACGGGAAATGGTTAGATATCCACAGTTTGCAAATCCAAGCACTCTCCAAACATATTCCAACACAAAAATACAAGTACCAAAAGAACTCTTCCATACAAGGAATGTTTTCTAAATAATTCTGATTTTCATTCATGGTTATGAATTTCCTCCAGGATTGAAATTAAAGCAATAGGGGTCAATCAATTTATTGTTATTACGAAGGCATCGCCTAACAAAAATAAGAATTAACTCAAAGAAAAATTTAATGCCTCTCTGTATTCCTCCCATTTATCTCTCTCTGCTTCTACTTTAAATTATCTCTAAGAAGCTGAGGACACACTTTTGGATCGTCGTTTTTTGTTGCTGTTTTTAACTGATTTGTCTCTCGATTATGAGAGCTAGTTAGCTGGAACACTTTCTCCACATCTGTGCAAAACTTCAGTGTGGGCTTCTTTGTCTTTAGCAAGGTGTGTATTTTCCCTAACTTTTTAGGTTCTGACACAAGTTAGAGAGATGTAGAGATAGGATATTCGAACAATTAAAGGTAAATGATTCCCAAGCATTCTTTATCCGTCTTAATTCTATGTCATCTGCTAAAAGAATTGAAAGCAATATACACTAAAGCGTTGCTGTTTATGCAGACTATCTTTGACTATAAAACCTAACATAAATTACAATTTTAAAGACATTTGTTTAAAACTCCATGCTAGTGCAATTTGAGGGTACAGAAGTACAAGGAATGGAATCAAGCTATAGTATGAGAATAAAGGATGAGGAAAAAAAGAATTTTTGTAGAAAAATCTAGAGGATAAATAGAAGTACATAAAGCATAGGAAAAATACTTTTCCAGGGTATTTAAACAAATTTAAAATATTGTATATATTAATCTTTTAGAAAACTTTAAAAAACAACCTGTTGACAAGATAGGTTGTCTGACTATTGACAAGATCTGACTATTGACAAGATATCTTATCTGTTCCAACAGTTCTTATCAGACTTTCTTATTCTCCCTAGTATAGTAGTAGTGTCTCACTGTAATCACATTAGTAGGAAAAAATACAGCTTCAGTAGTGATGGGCTAACTTTTAATTTTTAGTTACGTTATTTATTTTTTCCATATACTTTTACTTTTTCATATACTGCTTCATTTCAGGTCAGAAGAATTTCTTCCTAAATCTAGATTTCTGGGCCGTTTCAGTCACTAAAAGTTTGTGAAATAAATGAGTGCATTAAATGTATAGCTCTCCCTTAATGGATGACAAATTAGAGATAAGGCCCTATTTTTATTACTTACTTGTGCATTTTTTTCTTCTTTTGATGTTCAACTGTTAACCTTCATGAAATGCACCTATTATGGTAATGTACTGAAAACATTTCCCAAAAGTTGAGTTTTGACAAGAGATTTGGAAGAGAACAGGTGGCCTTCTTGCCAGATTGCAGGTGCAAGGCAGAAGGGACAAAGCTAAGCTAGAGTCCAGGGAACCAGGGGCAGGTGTGAGAGAGAGAGAGAAAAGCAGCAAGAAGTTCACTGGAAGGAAGCTGACAGATACAGAATGAAGGAAGGAAGCAAGCGATCAGAGCAAGCAGTCAGTAAAAGGAGTCCCTGCTGGGAGACATCTGCAAGAAACATCTGTAGACACGTCTCCATGACCGCCAGGAAGGGGGATCCCTGCCACAGAGACACAAAAACAGGCTTAACTACCTGTGGTATCTGGTTACGGCGTATACAACGCTCAGGGCACCAGCCTCTAATTATTCTATGACAACCCCAGTCCCGCCCTCCCAGTGGAAAACAGATGTCAGAGCACTTAGGATTGATTGAAACAGAAGGAAATTCTTTGATTCAACTCTTTCCCCACAACAAACCTGCATTATTTCACCCTCATTTGTCTCAGAAAAAGACGGGGGAAAAAAAAAACATTCCTTCCAAAGGGAGACAGGAAAAGGTTATGATCCATTTATCACAAACTGTTCTGCTTTGCCTTCGTACCTGAGGTTAGAAAAATTTTGCCAACAACACTCCCCTGTCAAGCTGGCACTGAATGCAACCTTAGGTATGACAGAGGTACTGGCAGCTGGGATGGTCCTGTCTCAAGTGCTAGAACTGATCACCGCACCAGCCGTCTGGCAGACTGAACAAGCCATTAGATGATCAGCGGTGAAAAGGACACCTCTCCTCTGCCTGCCGGGTCCCCACTGAACGTCCTGCCCTTCCCAAGTTCTACATTATTCTATTTACAGTTCATTCAGGGCTAATGTAGCAGAGGGGAAATGTGTAGACGTCAGAGATAGGGAAAGAAGGCTTGCAAATGAAAAAAAAAAAATATATATATATATATATATATTCTTTATCCTGACAAGTGGAGTTCACAGTTTTCCAAAAAGGAAAAGAGGGTGTAGATTTGTGTGTACACATTAGTTACCCCTGTCCCATCAAGTCATTCAATCGGATAAAAACTGCCCCTCGCAGAGTGAGTGCCTTTTGTGGGTCAATCGCGGGCATGTCTGTGCGGATGGGCCGCTATCGAGCGCCAGGGTCTCCAGGTCAACGATGAGCCAGATGCCGCCAACCGGGCCACTCGTGGCTTGCTGCTTCTGAGAGCTGGTGCTTTTGAAGTGGGGCCAGCTGAAAGAAACAAGCAACCACAGAAAATCAAATGGAGCCCAAAAGAGGCCTCGGCAGAAAAAAAAAAAATCCACACACACAATTGCCTGATTGTGAGGCTTTACATTCAGTTACAGAAGTCCGCGTTATCTTAGTGACTTGCTGGGCTGTGCTGGAAAGTCACTAACCCTTCCATGCTAGTCAGTTTTTCAATCTATAAAATAAGCTAATAAAAGCAATTTGATATAGAATAGTATTCCATATAAGCAGGTGTCCTTGAAACCACTCACTTTATTTAAGAGATCAAATAGATTAGCTTCCTATTGATAGCCTTGCATGCTATCACAGAAAGTATCCATGAAGGACACCAGTTAAATGCCTAGGGTATTCATAAAACCAAAATTTACAATTAGCTGGAATTTGAGGAGGCTGCTTCTTTTCCCTCGCTCAGGCCCTCCAATGAGAAAAAGTCAAGGGTTCTAAACCCTTCGATTACCAACGATTAGCAAAAGCATCAAATTCTCCTTTCCACACACAGGCACAGAGGTAAATGGATACACCGGGACAAAGAATTGAGACCAGTGGAAAAGAAATACGAAAATACTGCCCCATAAGCAATTCAACCATATACCTCCTCCACTCACACCACTTGGGGCTCCGTGCGTATCTGGGAAATATTAAAAAAAAAAGAAGAAGAAGAAGAGGATTAAAAAGGAAAGGAGAAACAAACACAAGAAGAAACAGTAGAAAAAGGCATGAAAAAAAAAAAAGAAAAAGGAATGAAGAATAAATAGTTTATGGAACACAAATATTCACTGCCATTTCTTTCCCCTCACCCCCAGTAATATCTATTACCTCAAACTACTATCAGTTCAGTTCAGTTCAGTCGCTTAGTCGTGTCCTACTCTTTGCGACCCCATGGACCACAGCAAGCCAGGCCTCCCTGTCCATCACCAACTCCCGCAGTTTACTCAAACCCATGTCCATTGAGTTGGTGATGCCATCCAACCATCTCATCCTCTGTCGTCCCCTTCTCCTCCAGCCTTCATTTTTTCCCAGCATCAGGGTCTTTTCAAATGAGTCAGCAAACTACTATACTCATAAGAAAAAAAAAAAATCATTATTTCTTATAAACATCTCCCCATCCAAACCACCATCTTCTCACTCCCATAGCATTTTATGAAGTATCATGCACAAACTATAGATGGTCATAAATATTATCTGACATTAAATTCTATCATGGAAATGCAGTAATTACTCTTGGGAAAAAATACCACTTTTCCATACTTTAATTTTATATAACTTGGCAGAAGAGTCTGAAAGAAGAATAGCTCTCTCTCAGAACATACAGAAGCATGGCAATTTACATATGCATTTGTATCTACTCATGGGTGAGATTTTTAAAAGTCTATTTCCAAACATTTCATGTTGTTCTGGTTGTTGTTCAGTCCCTAAGTGGCGTCTGACTCTTTATGATCTCATGGAATGAAGCACACAAGCCTTCCCTTTCCTTCACTATCTCCCAGAGTTTGCTCAAACTCATGTTCATCGAGTCGGTGATGCCATCCAACCATCTTATCCTCTGTCGTCCCCATCTCCTCCTGCCTTCAGTCTTTCCCAGCATCGGGGTCTTTTCCAATGAGTCAGCTCTTCGCATCAGATGGCCAAAGTATTGGAGCTTCAGCTTCAGCATCAGTCCTTCCAATGAACACTCAATGACTGATTTCCTTTAGGATTTTACCTCCAATTCCCAATACCTGCTGATTGATAAAAAGGTACATTTTTCAGAGCCAATCTGTTAAAATCTTACCATTGCTGATTTTATGGTCCTGTTTTTAGTCTTCTGTTTATTTGCTTTTGTTAATATGAACCATCTGTGTCTCTCACCGTGTGTTTTTAAATAAGCTGCCTAATTGTAGGATTTTAAATTTTTATATTTTACCCTCAAGCCTGCCGCTGATCACTTTTGTCGAAATTGAATGTCTGCCCTTTAAAAGGTCATTTCTGAGATTTAAACCTGTTGGTTTGTTATTACAGCAAATCTTACCCCAGATTCTTTGGTGTTGTACAATAACAACCCACCCACTGCTGTGTGACATGAATAACTAAGTCAAAAGCCACTATTTCCTCTTAGTTGTCAAGATCAGACCCCTATATATGCTGCCTACAAGAGACCCATCTCAAAACAAGGGACACATACAGACTGAAAGTGAAGGGCTGGAAAAAGATATTCCATGCAAATAGAGACCAAAAGAAAGCAGGAGTAGCCATACTCATATCCGATAAAATAGACTTTAAAACAAAGGCTGTGAAAAGAGACAAAGAAGGCCACTACATAATGATCAAAGGATCAATCCAAGAAGAAGACATAACAATTATAAATATATATGCACCCAACATAGGAGCACCGCAATATGTAAGACAAATGCTAACAAGTATGAAAGGAGATATTAACAATAACACAATAATAGTGGGAGACTTTAATACCCCACTTACATCTATGGACAGATCAACTAAACAGAAAATTAACAAAGAAACCCAAACTTTAAATAATACAATAGAACAATTAGACCTAATTGATATCTATAGGACATTTCACCCCAAAACAATGAATTTCACCTTTTTCTCAAGTGCTCACGGAACCTTCTCCAGGATAGATCACATCCTGGGCCATAAATCTAACCTTGATAAATTCAAAAAAATCGAAATCATTCCAAGCATCTTTTCTGACCATAATGCATTAAGATTAGATCTCAATTACAAGAGAAAAACTATTAAAAATTCCAACATATGGAGGCTGAACAACACACTTCTAAATAACCAACAAATCACAGAAGAAATCAAAAAAGAAATCAAAATATGTATAGAAACGAATGAAAATGAAAACACAACAACCCAAAACCTATGGGACACTATAAAAGCAGTGCTAAGAGGAAAGTTCATAGCAATACAGGCACACCTCAAGAAGCAAGAAAAAAGTCAAATAAATAACCTAACTCTACACCTAAAGCAACTAGAAAAGGAAGAAATGGAGAACCCCAGAGCTAATAGAAGGAAAGAAATCTTAAAAATTAGGGCAGAAATAAATGCAAAAGAAACAAAAGAGACTATAGCAAAAATCAACAAAGCCAAAAGCTGGTTCTTTGAAAAAATAAATAAAATTGACAAACCATTAGCCAGACTCATCAAGAAACAAAGAGAGAAAAATCAAATCAATAAAATTAGAAATGAAAATGGAGAGATTACAACAGACAACACAGAAATACAAAGGATCATAAGAGACTACTATCAGCAATTATATGCCAATAAATTGGACAACGTGGAAGAAATGGACAAATTTTTAGAAAAATACAAACTTCCAAAACTGAACCAGGAAGAAATAGAAAATCTTAACAGACCCATCACAAGCACGGAAATTGAAACTGTAATCAGAAATCTTCCAGCAAACAAAAGCCCAGGTCCAGACGGCTTCACAGCTGAATTCTACCAAAAATTTCGAGAAGAGCTAACACCTATCCTACTGAGACTCTTCCAGAAAATTGCAGAGGAAGGTAAACTTCCAAACTCATTCTATGAGGCCACCATCACCCTAATACCAAAACCTGACAAAGATGTCACCAAAAAAGAAAACTACAGGCCAATATCACTGATGAACATAGATGCAAAAATCCTTAACAAAATTCTAGCAATCAGAATCCAACAACACATTAAAAAGATCATACACCATGACCAAGTGGGCTTTATCCCAGGGATGCAAGGATTCTTCAATATCCGCAAATCAATCAATGTAATTCACCACATTAACAAATTGAAAAATAAAAGCCATATGATTATCTCAATAGATGCAGAGAAGGCCTTTGACAAAATTCAACATCCATTTATGATAAAAACTCTCCAGAAAGTAGGAATAGAAGGAACATACCTCAACATAATAAAAGCTATATATGACAAACCCACAGCAAACATTATCCTCAATGGTGAAAAACTGAAAGCATTTCCCCTAAAGTCAGGAACAAGACAAGGGTGCCCACTTTCACCGCTACTATTCAACATAGTTCTGGAAGTTTTGGCCACAGCAATCAGGGCAGAAAAAGAAATAAAAGGAATCCAAATTGGAAAAGAAGAAGTAAAACTCTCACTGTTTGCAGATGACATGATCCTCTACATAGAAAATCCTAAAGACTCCACCAGAAAATTATTAGAGCTAATCAATGAATATAGTAAAGTTGCAGGATATAAAATCAACACACAGAAATCCCTGGCATTCCTATACACTAATAATGAGAAAGTAGAAAAAGAAATTAAGGAAACAATTCCATTCACCATTGCAACGAAAAGAATAAAATACTTAGGTATATATCTACCTAAAGAATCTAAAGACCTATATATGGAAAACTATAAAACACTGATGAAAGAAATCAAAGAGGACACTAATAGATGGAAAAATATACCATGCTCATGGATTGGAAGAATCAATATAGTGAAAATGAGTATACTACCCAAAGCAATCTACAGATTCAATGCAATCCCTATCAAGCTACCAGCGGTATTTTTCACAGAACTAGAACAAATAATTTCAAGATTTGTATGGAAATACAAAAAACCTCGAATAGCCAAAGCAATCTTGAGAAAGAAGAACGGAACTGGAGGAATCAACTTGCCGGACTTCAGGCTCTACTACAAGGCCACAGTCATCAAGACAGTATGGTACTGGCACAAAGACAGAAATATAGATCAATGGAACAAAATAGAAAGCCCAGAGATAAATCCACACACATATGGACACCTTATCTTCGACAAAGGAGGCAAAAATATACAATGGAGTAAAGACAATCTCTTTAACAAGTGGTGCTGGGAAAACTGGTCAACCACTTGTAGAAGAATGAAACTAGATCACTCTCTAACACCACACACAAAAATAAACTCAAAATGGATTAAAGATCTAAACGTAAGACCAGAAACTATAAAACTACTAGAGGAGAACATAGGCAAAACACTTTCCGACATAAATCAAAGCAGGATCCTCTATGATCCACCTCCCAGAATACAGGAAATAAAAGCAAAAATAAACAAATGGGATCTAATTAAAATTAAAAGCTTCTGCACAACAAAGGAAACTATAAGCAAAGTAAAAAGACAGCCTTCTGAATGGGAGAAAACAATAGCAAATGAAGCAACTGACAAACAACTAATCTCAAAAATATACAAGCAACTTATGCAGCTCAACTCCAGAAAAATAAATGACCCAATCAAAAAATGGGCCAAAGAACTAAACAGACATTTTTCCAAAGAAGACATACGGATGGCTAACAAACACATGAAAAGATGCTCAACATCACTCATTATCAGGGAAATGCAAATCAAGACCACAATGAGGTACCATTTCACACCAGTCAGAATGGCTGCGATCCAAAAGTCTACAAGCAATAAATGCTGGAGAGGGTGTGGAGAAAAGGGAACCCTCTTACACTGCTGGTGGGAATGCAAACTAGTACAGCCACTATGGAGAACAGTGTGGAGATTCCTTAAAAAACTGCAAATAGATCTGCCTTATGACCCAGCAATCCCACTGCTGGGCATACACACCGAGGAAACCAGAATCGAAAGAGACACATGTACCCCAATGTTCATTGCAGCACTGTTTATAATAGCCAGAACATGGAAACAACCTAGATGTCCATCAGCCGATGAATGGATAAGAAAGCTGTGGTACATATACACAATGGAGTATTACTCAGCCATTAAAAAGAATTCATTTGAATCAGTTCTAATGAGATGGATGAAATTGGAACCTATTATACAGAGTGAAGTAAGCCAGAAAGAAAAACACCAATACAGTATACTGACACATATATATGGAATATAGAAAGATGGCAGTGATGACCCTGTATGTGAGACAGCAAAAGAGACACAAATGTATAGAAAGGACTTTTGGACTCTATGGGAGAGGAAGAGGGTAGGATGATTTGGGAGAATGGCATTGAAACATGTAAACTAACATGTAAGAACGAAGCACAAGCCTATGTTCGATACAGGATACAGGATGCTTGGAGCTGGTGCACAGGGATGAGCCAGAGAGATGATGTGGGGTGGGAGGTGGGAGGGGGATTCAGGATTGGGAGCTAATATACACCCATGGTGGATTCATGTCAATGTATGGCAAAACCAATACGGTATTGTAAAGTAAAATAAAGTAAAAATAAAATTAAAAAAAAAAAAAGATCAACTTATAAACACATGCACATTTGCTGATTTTCCTTTTCCTATTCTTCAAGCATTTAGCAAATAATATTCTGAAGAAAATTTACCAAGACAATTCCTTTCAGGTAACTCTTTGAAAGGTAGTATTTCTACATGGTTCAGTTCAGTTCAGTTGCTCAGTCGTGTCCAACACTTTGCGACCCCATGAATCGCAGCATGCCAGGTCTTAGACAATGATAAATCTCACCAATACACTCAACAAATTTTTTCTCCAATTATAGTTTTCTTTGGCCTCATAGATTCAACAACTAAATTATCCTTTATTTTTATTTAATGCAAGATAGTTCAATATTATTCAGTGGAAAGAGAATATATATGCTTTCTAAAGAGAACTGGAGAGAGTTTAAATTACAAGCTTACCAAAAAATTTAAAGGTAAGTACAAAATAAAAATTTCAGAAATAATTTTTTCTTAAGATATAAAAGCACTGCCCCCCCAACCCCCCGCCAAGAATATGGATTAGTTGTTAGAAATGTGTACTAAATTTACACTCTAGAAAGCCAGTGGTAAAGGACCATCAGGGGGAGCTATAGTGTTTTCTAATTCTTAATCATTTATTAGACACACACCATCATCTTTTTCTTGATAGCTGAACAGTTATATTGAATATTGGAATTGTTTGATGTTCATAACCATGACCTAACAGGATCAAATGCTTTAGCATTCAAGAAATAGTAAGGAGTCCAACAGTCCTATTTACTGGTCCAAAAAATCTCTAATTTTAGAAACTAGTAGAAAGAAAAATATCAGTAATGTTAGAAATAACAAGTGCCTAGTGTATTGGTCTGCATATTTTAAGAACATTAAATACACAATTAAGGATTCTGAAAGACAACCACCTCAAGATGACAGGCAGAAACTTCAGTTGCCATAACTTTTCTTATAGTATGTACACTAAAGAGTGTAACTAAAAAATAACTATTTGTATCATTTTTGATACTCTAGAAATTATAAATATATAAGTGCTGTTGTTCTCTTTAATTATTTTACCCAGTTCGATAATGTGGACAGGGATCCAAATATTAACAGAGCATTAATAGGAATTACCTTTACAGCTATTTTACAAGAACACAGGTCTTATATTTTGCTGGTATTCCATGGTCACGTTTCTCATTTTTGTTAAAGAGATGTAATGGCAATAGTATGAATTTGGATGGAAGACAAATTTGGCTTTTGAAATACTTAAGTTCACTACACCTTGTCTGACGCAGGTTACATTACCTAATCACTTGGCTTCTCTGTTTCACAGTATGTACAACAAAGGTAAGAACGCAGACCTTGAAGGCTTTTGTGAGGGTAAAATTTATGTACAGAGCACTATTCACAGTCTCTTAAACACAGTTGCTGCTTAAGAAATATTTGTCTATAAACAACCTCTCCACAATTACATAAAATACAACAGCTGAATCATTTCTGAGTTTAATTCTGGAGATTATTTAACTAATATTGCTAGTGATATTAGGGGCAAGAGGAAGTTTTATTTTTTTTATTGCCACCATCAATGAAATTCTGTTTTATGTCATAATTCCTTGGTTCCTCTCTACTTCAATTTTAGCTTCCTCCAATTACACATAATCTCTATCCTTTTGCCATAACACAGTTATTAATAAGGGAGAGGTAGAAAGAAAGGTAAACTAATGTGTCTTTCAGTATCAACAAAAGTATGCACTCCTAAAAAAATATCGAGCTATAAGTTAAACCAAATACTTTCAGCAAATCACTATATTTTGAAGCTGTGGCATTTAATGACATCTCAAAAATTAACCTTTAAACTTTCTAATCTTATTACTGAATGACACCCAACAAACACTATCATCATCACCATCATCTTCCAAAACATGGTGACAGTAAAAAATGAAATGAATGTAAGAAATATATTTGTATTCAGTTTTAAAGAGCACTTTTCTTTTACACATCAAAAAAGCCTCATCAATTTATCCAGCTTTATTTAGCAAAAACATACAGCTCCCTTTCTAAAAG
Source organism: Cephalophus harveyi (assembly GCA_006410635.1). NCBI lineage: Eukaryota > Metazoa > Chordata > Mammalia > Artiodactyla > Bovidae > Cephalophus > Cephalophus harveyi. Next base: position 394,035 of record SJYT01059232.1, on the reverse strand, counting down.
TGTCTGATTAAAAAAAAAAAAAAAAAGTTTTGCTATTAGGATGCTAACAAATAAAAGATCACTCTGAACAACATAAACAGAGTTGAAAGTGAAGTTAAGGTGTTAGCCACTTAGTCGTTCCGACTCTTTACAACCCTATGGACTGTAGCCCACCAGGCTCCTCTGTCCATGGGATTCTCTGGGCAAGAATACTGGACTGGGTTGCTATTTCCTTCTCCAGAGGGATCTTCCCAATTCAGGGATCAAACCTTGGTCTCCTGAATTGCAGGCGGATGCTTTACCCTCTGAGCCACCTACTGGTTCACATAAAACAGGGTTAACAACATGTAATAATGGTGTCAGTCAATGGTTCTCGTGGACAAACTTTTTATTTTAGAGGAACAGAAACCATCATACATTACCAGTAATAATTTCAATTATGTTTCTGGTAGGTTAAATATTTAAACATAAATCCAAATATAAACTCCTTACCTGAATATAAAACACATGAATCAAATATGATCAAAGCTATAAAAGCAAAAAATTAAACTCAGTATTAACTTAATGTGATGTCTGACGATGCGTTGCTTTAGTCACATTACCAGATCCAACACTACTGGCTGCCAGACTTGGTTTCTCTTGCATTCAGGGTAACCTGCACAACTGATTTGTGTAAGGACTTCGTTTTCCCACTACTTTCTGAGATGCCTACTAGCCACACAGAGGGCATGATCAGAAGACAGGGTTCAAGGAAGTGGTTTAGGCTGGATATGTCAAGTTTATCATTAAATACAGATGTTGTGAGATCATGGGAGGAATGAAAGTACTTTGAAAAGAAGAGGTCTCATGGCCAAATAATCATGATGCAAATCATAATGAAACAATGATTCAAACTCAAGAGAAATAAATGCCTCTGTGTGTCTAAGACCCCCTGTTCCTTTCACCGCCTGTTTATGGGTTTACTTGTATCTTTATTTCAGATCAGTAAAGTTTAAACTATAGGAAGAGGATACTAGACTCTAAAGAACTGTCTCAGCTGGTGACGATGGGGAGTTGGGAGAATCAACGGAAGAGTGACAGACGCTTTAGCCCCCTATCATTGCCGCAAGTGTACAGGATTTCACTTGCTTGAAAATAATAGGGAGCTAAAAACTAGTTCCCTTAAGGAATTGGTTCTGCTGTTAGGAAAAAAACAGTTATCATTGTATGTCAAGGAGAGGGTGGGATATACGGACAAAGTAACAGGGAAGCAGTATACGTATGGCTGATTCATGTTGACGTTTGGTAGAAACCAACACAATATTGTACAGCAATTATCCTTCAATTAAAAACAAATAAATTTAATCATTTAAAAAAAAGAAATAGAGACAAACTTTATAGCAGGAAGTGTGCTGTGAGGATACGTGACCATGGCTACAGAAAGCCAGGACAGTCTGGAGCCTGGACGATAAAAACCCTGCGATGTGGTAGAATCTTCACACCAGGGTTCTGGCTTTAGCTCAGCTAGGCCACCTATCTCCATTCATACAACTCGAGACTAATCTTTCTCTTCTTCGTAACTTCTGTTTGCTCATAATTCTGCCTCCTCAGACCTCTGGCTTGTGATCATCACTCCTCCATGACATCTTTCAGTTTTTGCACCCCTTGTTAATCATTAATTATTCCTCTATTTCCCAATCAGCCAAATCAAGAGGGCAGGAATCCATTATCTGCACAAGTCAGATTCTTTAGCAATGGCTGTGGACAGGAAAGTGACCTAGGGGAGATTCCTAGTTTGTTACACACCAAAGATAGACATCTGTAACTAACAATAAGCACAATTCACTCAACATATACCTTCAATAAGAATGAAGGTAAAAGTTAGCATTTTAAATAATTTACCAAAGGACAGTTACTTGTGGCACAGTATAAGAAGATAGCTGTGACAATAACTACTATCAAAATGTGTTAATTTCATCCAAATATAATCCAGTCTCAGTGACGTTTGTGTGTATCACGCTGTCCATAATTTGAGAAGCAATGTATACAAATCAATATAGCACACAGGTGACTTCTTAATAAGGCCTGATATATTTCCTACCTCAACTTCAGAAGATTTAAGGACCTTTTCAGATCACAGTCACATGGGATCACTAAGTCATATCTGAACAACCAGAGAAATCACAGCTGCCAAAAAAATAAAGTGAGTGTACTATATGAATTTCTCAAAAACACTTCAAATTCATTTATTTTCATAAGAATGGCTGAATACAAACAAAAATAAATCAACACTTTGGCCACAGTAAAAATCGATTTTTAACAAACATAAATGCTCTAGTTTAGAAATGCCAGCTGAAGAATTAAGTGTGAGAGCTTCAAACTTAGATTTAATAAACACAAAACTTCCATCCCCACTGCTTCTAGGAACTCTAAAAATCTCCTAATCTTTTATACAGAAAAAGTAACTCCAGAAAAAGATAAATGTTTTTTAAATATCCAATCTCACAATAAATCAATTTGGACAGGGTTTCTTTGGAACTAATTATGTAACTTAATAAGGGTGGGATGATTTGGGAGAATGGCACTGAAACATGTATACTATCATGTAAAAATGAAGCACCAGCCTATGTTCGATACAGGATACAGGATGCTCGGGGCTGGTACACGGGGATGAACCAGAGAGAAGAAATGGGGTGGGATATGGGAGGGGGATTCAGAATTGGGATCTCATATACACCCATGGTGGATTCATGTCAATGTATGGCAAAACCAATACAGTATTTTAAAGTAAAATAAAGTAAAAATTAAAGATTAAAAACAAACAAAAAATAAAAATAAAAATTCTACTTTACAAGCGTGGCCATTAAACATGTAGAACGTACAGTGGAAGACATCAAAGTTTCCAGATAACAAAAAATCTTCTCAAGCAGGTGAGAATGCTATGTCTGATGAAAACCAGATTATATTTCAATTCATTATGAACACTGAGGCTCGGTGTTGGAAGCATTTCCATTTCATTCTCCTTTCCTAAAAAGTTAGGTCATATTTGTCAGTCATTGAATTTTGTACATTCAATAAAAAATTTCTGTTTAACATATATTTGTTCTGTTCACATAGAAGATTGGTATATAACATTTGGCATAATTAGCTAAAAGGCTGAAAAGAGAAACAAGTAAATCAAAAAGAAAAATCAGAATGTGTTTGGAGTGTGCTTGGGGAACCTATTACCTTAAGAAAGCATAAGTCATCTTTTGATAAATACCATCATGCTGACGTGATGTTGTTACTGCTACTTTTTCCATCACTTCAGTGTATAACAGCAATATCACTACCTCCATTTCATTATACCTTTACAGCTATAATGAGGTTTTTTAATTATGCAAAGAAATTATGAGTGGATGTCATAGTCTCACCCATGAGGATAAGTTATGTAAATATTTTTATGTTTGTTGTTCCTTTTAAAAATCCATATTTGCAAAAAAATAAAAGAAGGACTTCATTACCTGTTGATTACATAACACAGGGAACTCATTATCCTCGAAATATTATTCAAATTGGAACTCTGACAAGTCTGAGTTCAGGTGGATTCACACAGATTGACCCCATTACAAGCTATTTCAAAGATAATATTCTTGAGCTAGAGAATAATATAAAGACAGTACAGTATCATCAGCTCTTCCCAAAATGTAGTTTGTGTGCTATTGCTATAAGCCAAGAATCATTATATCATGAAAAGAATGTTATTGATTTCCATTCTTAATTCTCATATTTCACTGATTGGGAAAAAAAAAGGGGGGGGGCTTTTAAAAGCTTAAATAATCTTCCCAGTGTCTGATAAATGGTGGTCGAGTCTGCCTACAAATTCACGAGTATCCCTCTGATTAGAATTTAAAATCTAGAGGGACTGTGTTGCTAATTCAGTGAGCATTTTTCAAAACAAAATGAAAATAAAAAATCATAGAAAATTTTGATAGAGGAAATGGTATCCTGAGTAGATATCATTTTAAGTGATGCTAAAAAAAAAAAAAAAGTTCTACACTCCTCTGTCTTATAAACTTTACACCATAACTGTTTCATAACGCTTTAAAGCAAATGGGAAGATAAGCATTCTGTACTCGGGTAATGTGGTATTATTACCACTATCCAGAAACAGCCTTAAGAGATCATTGGTCTTGCTACCTATGTAGTACAAGGGAAAAGAGGTAATCAATACTTAAAATAACATAAAATGAAACAAGAAATCATATCTGGCATAAATTCACCATATTTCATGTCCAAAATTACAAACTACAGCCTCACAAGTGGACTCTCAGGCCTTCAGCCTTGACCGTCTGACTCACTAGTGTTTTCTTTCTTATTAACTGCTGCTGCTGCTAAGTCACTTCAGTCGTGTCCAACTCGCAACCCCATAGACGGCAGCCCACCAGGCTCTCCCGTCCCTCGGATTCTCCAGGCAAGAACACTGGAGTGGGTTACCATTTCCTTCTCCAATGCATGAAAGTGAAAAGTGAAAGGCAAGTTGCTCAGTCATGTCTGACCCTTAGCATGGACTGCAGCCTACCAGGCTCCTCCATCCATGGGATTTTCCAGGCAAGAGTACTGGAGTGGGTGGGGTGCCAGTGCCTTCTTATTAACTGAATTAATTACAAACATTAAAAAAATGGAAGATTTCAAAGAAAAATACAGATTTTTCAAATTCAAAAACACTGACCATCCTTGGGTTGCATATTCAAATGGTAACAATTCATAGAAGCTGACAGCCACCCCATAAAGCAGATTCTACCCTCTTTAAGTACCCTAGAGTCCCCCGTTACTCCTTATTCTTCATTCCAATATATTAACTGTGTGGACTTTGTATTCTTAAGAGGTTGTAACCTGATTCGCAATCAATATCTAATAATTACACGTCAGGTCCCTTTGTTCAAATCCCTAGAGATGTATGCTGTGGTTAACAACATCCATTAATACCCAATTAGGATTAAGCATTACAGACATTTATTAATAGCATCTTGGATGTAAAGAAGTTTTAAACTCAGGGTTCTTACATTGGCTAATTCAGCAGCTCAGCAGTATCTCAAGCACCTAGAACATCTCAGCTTCCTGCTCTGCAGTCCTGAGTACACAGCCTTGGTTTCTGCGGCTCTTCTTCTCTCCTTCCAAGCTCACCAGCACTGATCCTGGTGTCACACAGGCCGGTGAAGTCCAGGGTGAAAAAAGAACGAACCTCCTCTCTTATATCTCCTTTTACCACTGAGGAAATATTTCTCAAAATGTTCTCAGTAGAATGCCTCTAACCTCTCATTTTCATCTCTTGACTAAAAGAAAGACCGACCTCCCCTGAAGCCCTTGGGTTCTCCAGAGAAACAGTACTATTAAAATGGAGATTTAAGGAACTGGATCACATGATTATGGAGGCTGGCAATTCCAAAATCTGCAGAGTAGAATGGCAATCCAGAGACCCCGGAAGAGCTGATGCTAAAGTTCAAGTCAAAGGTGGTCTGCTGGCAGAATTTTCTCTCGATGGAGTGAGGTAAATATTTTTTGTTTTTTTCAGGAACAGTGTTAATCTCATGTTAAAAACTATTTCAGAAATATCCAGAATAATGTTTGATCACATATCTGGGCACCACAGCCCAGCCAAGATGACACATGAAATTAATCACCACACCATACAAAATGTCAACAAACAAAAAAGGAACGTGGAGATGGAGGAATAGCTAAAGGAGCCCAAAGGTGGTTCATCCTGAGAGACAGGTAGACCAGTTGGCTGCACTGCTTAAATCAGTGGTTTTGAGGAAAATAATCAAACTGGGAAAAGATGCAAATGCTACCTTTTAAATAAAATTCAGGTTAATCAAGACTGGAGCTAAAATGGGCTTTCTGGTAAGGACATGAAGCGAGCTACTTGCCCAGCTGGGAAGGTGAAGATGGCTTCAAAAACAATTCTGTGAATCCCCTTTTACTATATGGAGGCTAATACATGGCCACTTCATAAATGCATTCTTAACACAATTAAAATAAGTAGCATATTTCTTCCACTGCCAGTACCACCAGGAAATAGACTTTATATACAACTGCATCCACTCTAATAGCTGTCTTCTGCTACTAATAGTGTTAAAGAGGCAGGAAAGCATAGTATTTAGAAGTATGGATTCTGCAACCAGGATACTTGGAATTGGATTCCAGTTTGCACTGAAATGTGTGACTTTGAGAAAGTTATTTAACCTCTCTGCTTCCTTTTTTTTTTCATGAAAAAGTTTTTACTAGTGTAAAAACTTAACATGTAAGCACTTAGAACAAAGCCTGACACATGAGTGTGGTCTGAGTTTTCTATTTTAGCTCCCTTATAAAAATTTTTGTGATACTTATACTTGGTGAATTATGCTATGTTTATTTTTTAAAGAATTATCAAAATCTTTTAGAAAGAGAAAAACATGTAGTAAATATGTAGAAAAATATGTAGTCTCTCCAGAGATTAAATGCTCACTTTTCCTGGGTATAGAGAAGAGAACCATTTTAAGAGAGAAAAGGAAGAGGACACAGGGATATGAAATAACTGTCCTTTAGGCCAAAGAAAGCATGTTTGCAAGTGGAGGAGGAGACACAGGTAATTTGATTTGGGAGAAAAAAAATTGGGAGTTCCAAAGATAAATGAGTAATAAAGAACAGTTTTAGAAGCCAAACAGTAGAGAAACTGGAGAAGATTTCTTCTTCTCTTTACCCATTGGTTATCTATTGCTGCACAACAATATTCGGAGAAGGCAATGGCACCCCACTCCAGCACTCTTGCCTGGAAAATCCCATGGACGGAGGAGCCTGGTGGGCTGCAGTCCATGGTGTCGCTAAGAGTTGGACATGACTGAGAGACTTCACTTTCACTTTTCACTTTCACGCATTGGAGAAGGAAATGGCAACCCACTCCAGTGTTCTTGCCTGGAGAATCCCAGGGATGGTGGAGCCTGATGGGCTGCCGTCTATGGGGTCGCACAGAGTCGGACACAACTGAAGCGACGCAGCAGCAGCAGCACAACAATATTACTACAAATGCAGTGCTTTTAACAAGACACGTTTATTATCTCACAATTTCCATGGGTCAGAAGTCCAGGAACACGTTGGGCAACTCTTCTGTCTCAGGGTCCCATAGCACTTCAGTATGGTGTCAGCCATGGCTGTGGTCCTAACTGAGGCTCAGTGGAAAATGACCCGCTCATGCCCTTGTTGGTAGCATTCAATTCCTTGTGAGACTAGATTCCGGGGCTGTGTCTTAGCAAACTACGGGCAGTTTGCTGGGAGCTCGTCTCCTCCTCCAATGGCTTTCTCCTCATGGGGGCTCACAATATGGCATCTTGCTTCTTCAAAGTCAGCAAATGAGAGAATTTGAGAGTCCTAGCAAGATGGGCTGTGAAGAAAGCTGAGAGCCGAAGAACTGATGCTTTTGAACTGTGGTGTTGGAGAAGACTCTTGAGAGTCCCTTGGACTGCAAGGAGATCCAACCAGTCCATTCTGAAGGAGATCAGTCCTGGGTGTTCATTGGTGGGACTGATGTTGAAGCTGAGACTCCAATACTTTGACCACCTGATGCAAAGAGCTGACTCATTGGAAAAGACTCTGATCCTGGGAGGGATTGGGGGCAGGAGGAAAAGGGGACAACAGAGGATGAGATGGCTGGATGGCATCACTGACTTAATGGACTTGAGTATGGGTGAACTCTGGGAGTTGGTGATGGACAGGGAGGCCTGGCGTGCTGCGATTCAGGGGGTCGCAGAGTCGGACACGACTGAGCAACTGAACTGAACTAAACTGAGCAAGGTGGGTGGGATAACTTTCTATGAGGTGATCGCTCACTGATAATCATGCATGTCCTGTCACCTTTGCCAGGCTCTTCTTAGTCAGAAGTCACAGATCCTGAATATACTCAAGGGGAAGAGTCTGAGCTAGGACAGGAATACTGGAAGGCAGGAATCATGTGGGCCACCATAGAATCTGTCTGCCTCAAATTACTAATAAATTTCTTCTTTCCAACAATTCTAATCATATAAGAATCATACTGCTCTTTCTTTTTGGTCACTAGGAGACCCAAAGCCAAAATTTTGACTCAGCTTTAGTACCTCTGTAAGGCCAAACAGTCTATGCATCTGCAGTGTAATTATCTACCTGCCTAATACTGACCTTCCCTATAAAGAAATATTTACTGTTGCCATTACTTTATATTTCTTTCATCCCCTTATTTTTTAATATGTTCCTATAACTGTGGCAAATCCTCTGTAGAATGAGACACAGAATAAATAATTATACCGTAAGGACATTGTTCAAGAGTAGTTCAGCTTTGAAAAGTTAGAAGTCACAACGTTGCATCAGCTTCTCTAGTTTTCTCCATTGTTACCACAAACATCCCACAGGCGAAACCATGTTCAACACCTCCCTTGATGCCAGGACTGATTGCCCTAATTATAGCATAAGTCATTCTATTCAGTTGCTATATTTAGTACAACACTCACTTCATTAACAGAAATGTCCTTTCCCATTTGACTTCTGTAAGCTCTCTCCTAAAAACCTACACAAAGAAAAATAATGCAAGAAACATAATCACATCAAGGATAAGAAATTAGTAAGAGAAGTGTTTCAGTTTATAATACACATTCTATAAATGTGTACAAATGATCGCAGAGGGGCATGGGGGTAGACAGACACTGTTTTAGAGAAGCGTTACTTTGAGTTCCATGAATGACATATTTTAGAAGACTTTAGCTTAAATTTGATTAACACTAGTAAACAACTTGTAAAAGCTTTCTGTGTTAGCTTTATCAAGCATATTTTTATCCCATGTTCTTTATGTTTTTATTTGAATGATAGGGCTAAAACACCATAAGAAGAATTAGTATCTTTGAAGTCACCTATATTTTCTGTCAGTTCCTTTCAGCAATTTTTGTTTCCTGAGGAATAATAATGTCACGCAATAAGTAAATGAGAAAATTTTGTAAGTATGCTTTCATCTTGTATTTTTCTCACCTTTCTACAAAAATAAGTGCTCTAATGCTTTTCTGCTTTATAACCAGAAGTTTATAACTTTACTGACTCAGAGAATTAAATGATACTCCTTGATGCTCGGTTCAAGCAATAGCTATGTTTAATAATGGTGATTACAGTCTTCTCTGAGGAGATTATTCGGTTGTAGGAGCCGTTTCACCTCACTTTACACAGAGGCAGATTACAAAGGATTTGAATGTTCTCTTTTTTGGTAAACTACGGTTGCTTAGTCATCAGAGCCAAGTTCCTATCGCCATAGCTTCCCAGCGTGAGGTAAGCATCCCGGGTTACAATAGGGCAAGTCTGGTCCAGCACTCAGCAAAGTTCACGGAATGTTCTTAGGAGTGCCCCTGTGATTTTTTTTAAGAGGTAAGAGCTATGTGCATGCTACATCTCCATGTCTTTTACAGAGGAAAAGGGATGTCACAAAGCTGCCTCAAATAGCTGGGGCAGAGTGGAGGGAAGGAAAGGTGGTTTACTATAAGCACAGACATGCCTGCTTTGGAAAGTTAATCTTGCTGCCTGTACTTCACATGGGACTATTTGTCAGCAGATTGTTTTCTGTTCATTATAACTCTCATATTCAGGAAGAAGGAGAACTGGCCAAGCCAGTAATATAAATGCATTGTACGCCCTACCCTCTCTCTTTGCGATTAATTCTGCCACTGGTGCAAATTTGCATGAATGAATGTCAGTGTGTTTTCTGCCCTGAACATTTCCTGCTGGCTTCAGTTCAGCCCTGCTGACATTTATTACAAATAATAGCTAAATATTCCTGATTTAATAGCTGCAGTGGCCCCACATCTGAAGGTGATGTCTATAATAAAAGCAGACAAGACGAGCTTATAACAAATACTAATCAGATTGTGTTTGCACACATAATGGATAAGCCTCACAGTACACTCAAAAAAAAACCACAAAAAACCGTAATGGTTGTTTTTTTACATGCAGCTGCTAGAAGTCACAGTTCAAGAACATATTGGTTGCTCTATTCTTTTTCATTTCCCTTCTTCCTCCATCTCCTTAAAGTACCAAAGGCCTCAGCGCACAAGCAAGATTGAATATTATCCCCTTTTTTATCTGGAAAAATGGGACACTAAGCACAGAAGACTGGCTGTGTCCTTTTATTCATCTTTTGTTGCTCCTTCTAAACAAAGGGCATTGTCCCCTGATAAATTCCATTTTCTGCCTCTTATTCAAAGGTAGTTTACACACTAGCTACAGCGATTCTCACACAATGCAGTGACTGGCAAAGATACAAATAACTTTCAAAGTTCTTTCAACCTGTTGACCCAGGTGTCCCTTCTGAAAGATATAAACTAGCATTCCACACCTCTCACAATTGATAAAGGAGACTATAAAACCTGAGATTACAAAGAGAAGACACAGAGTGCCTACTAAAGGCAGGTTTTAAAAACCTTTGGGAATAAAAGGTACCTTTCTCTTTACCCAAACTTCATAAGGCTCCATATGAAAATTGAAGAAGGTCAGGTTAGCATTGTCTTTTATTTGACATTTAAACGCTTAGGAATTTTACTCATTTGGCATTATTGTGAATAATTTTCTGAAAATACAACCTTTTTTCCTATTTTTGTAGCACTCTTTCCAGAGTAGACGTTGCAGAAAATTGTAATGAGAGGTGATTACAGTCACAAGAATTTAAAAATACGTCCCACTGAGATATACTACGTGATTGGCAGACATCCCCTATGTGACACTTGGAAGCCAAAGTCTTAAACAATATTCACAGCGATGAATACCAAAAAGATACACTTGCAGTTTAAGCACTGGAGACTCACATAGGTACAAGTCAGTAGAACATCTCTGTTGAAGGACCAGCATCATGCCCTGTTCTACAAAGTCACATTTGAATGTGCCCAGTCACAGCTTCTAACCCCCACCCTTCTCCGACCCCTCCAGCAGTCCAGGGGTCAAAAAGGCAGTAAACTCTGCAACTCTACCACTATTGCTTGAATGTCCAGCAATGGTTCCATTTGCATCAACTTGTGGAATGTCGATTCAACAAAATTTACTGTCTTGATACTCAGAAAGCAATTTAAGCTTCCCACCTCATCATATTGGTTGGCACAGACTCCCAAACTGAAATTTGTTGTTCACTGTGATCTTCAAAGACCTAGAAAGCTTGGTGAAGTGTATCCACGTCGGCCAGGAATAGAGACTGTCCTCATTTTACAGCTGAGGACGCCGAAGCCCACGCAGTTGCAGAGATGCCAAGAGTCACCCAGTGAATTAGGACCGAACCTGAATAGCTGTCCCTGTCTGAACCCTGAGTCAGTGCTCCCTACACGAGACCTGTCTCCACATTCCCCTACCTCGCCTGCCCTCTCCCAGTTCACGAGAACCGATCACTCTACTTGTTTCATCTATCCTGAACTGAAAAGTGTGATCAATCATAGCTTGATTGATCAAAACCCCTTTTCTGGATTCTCAATTTATTAGAACCATTTGGGCCAAACAAATGACCAATGTATTCTTTAGACTCTGAACTATGTGGCCGCGGTCACTTGAGGGGGCCACTGATTTCTGATCTATATACCCTGTTTGAGGAGAAACCTTGCTCAGACTGACAAAGCCTTTACGTGCATTTCTTCACTGCTCAGTGTGACCTGCCCATGGCCAGCCTTCCGGGGTCAGGTACTCAGGCACAGAGGTGCCTTTCTTCCCGTCGCACTTCTCCCTACAGCACTCCTTTTCTCCCATTTTCGTCACTAACGATTATGCTTCTTCCAGAAAGCCAGTTCACATGCTTAGCACACCATGCTCAGATTCCTCTGTCTCCCACCATTTGCCTTCACATACAGTCAGCTCCGCCTGAAGGTCCAGTATATTTCTGGGTCCGTCATAAATAAATCTGTTTTAGCATCTGTGCCCTTGCTGTGTTCTGGGCTGGGAATACCATTTCCCTATCCCATTTAGGTCCTGTTCAGATACTACCTCTTCTTCGAGGCTTTTCCTGACTATTCAGCCAGATGCAATGTCTCTCACATCTGAGCACCTGATGCCCTTCTGGTCACTTCTACTTCTGTAGCACTTCTACACTGGCCTATCTGAATTACAGTATGTGCAGTAGGCGCGCTGAACCATGTATTTTATAGTTCATCCTTACACGCAAGCACACAGCAGAGGTCCTTCCTTCCTCGTCACTGGGGAAAAAAATATTACACACACATATATATATACACACAAAATATTTGTTATCCAAAAGTGATAGCCATATATTTTAATCCCCTGTACAAAATAGTGTCTTCTAGCATACAAACAATGAAAGTGAAAGTCACTCAGTCAAGTCCAACTCTTTGCAACCCCATGGACTATACATTCCAGGGAATTCTCCAGGCCAGAATACTGGAGTGGGTAGCCTTTCCCTTATCCAGAGGATCTTCCCAACTCAGGGATCAAACCCAAGGCTCCCACATTGCAGGCAGATTCTTTACCAGCTGAGCCACCAGGGAAGCCGAACAATAGTGGAGTGGTTAGACTAACCCTTCTCCAGGGTATCTTCCTGACCCAGGAATCAAACCGGGGTCTCCTGCATTGCAGGCAGATTCTTTTATTTATTTATTTTAATTTGAGGTTAATTACTTTACAATATTGTATTGGTTTTGCCATACATCAACATGAATCCCCCACAGGTGTACACGTGTTCCCCATCCTGAACCCCCCTCCCTCCACCTTCCCCATACCATCTCTCTGGGTCATCCCAGTGCACCAGCCCCAAGCATCCTGTATCATGCATCAAACCTGGACTGGTGATTCGTTTCATATATGATATTATGCATGTTTCAATGCCATTCTCCCAAATCATCCCACCCTCTCCCTCTCCCACAGAGTCCAAAAGTCCGTTCTATACATCTGTGTCTCTTTTGCTGTCTCGCATACAGGGTCATCATTGCCATCTTTCTAAATTCCATATATATGTGTCAGTATACTGTATTGGTGTTTTTCTTTCTGGCTTACTTCACTCTGTATAATAGGTTCCAGTTTCATCCATCTCATTAGAACTGATTCAAATGAATTCTTTTTAATGGCTGAGTAATACTCCATTGTGTATATGTACCACAGCTTTCTTATCCATTCATCTGCTGATGGACATCTAGGTTGTTTCCATGTCCTGGCTATTATAAACAGTGCTGCAATGAACATTGGGGTACATGTGTCTCTTTCAATTCTGGTTTCCTCGGTGTGTATGCCCAGCAGTGGGATTGCTGGGTCATAAGGCAGTTCTATTTGCAGTTTTTTAAGGAATCTCCACACTGTTCTCCATAGTGGCTGTACTAGTTTGCATTCCCACCAGCAGTGTAAGAGGGTTCCCTTTTCTCCACACCCTCTCCAGCATTTATTGCTTGTAGACTTTTGGATCGCAGCCATTCTGACTGGTGTGAAATGGTACCTCATTGTGGTCTTGATTTGCATTTCTCTGATAATGAGTGATGTTGAGCATCTTTTCATGTGTTTGTTAGCCATCCGTATGTCTTCTTTGGAGAAATGTCTGTTTAGTTCTTTGGCCCATTTTTTGATTGGGTCGTTTATTTTTCTGGAATTGAGCTGCATAAGTTGCTTGTATATTTTTGAGATTAGTTGTTTGTCAGTTGCTTCATTTGCTATTGTTTTCTCCCATTCAGAAGGCTGTCTTTTTACCTTGCTTATAGTTTCCTTTGTTGTGCAGAAGCTTTTAATTTTAATTAGATCCCATTTGTTTATTTTTGCTTTTATTTCGAGTATTCTGGGAGGTGGATCATAGAGGATCCTGCTGTGATTTATGTCGGAAAGTGTTTTGCCTATATTCTCCTCTAGGAGTTTTATAGTTTCTGGTCTTACATTTAGATCTTTAATCCATTTTGAGTTTATTTTTGTGAGTGGTGTTAGAGAGTGATCTAGTTTCATTCTTCTACAAGTGGTTGATCAGTTTTTCCAGCACCACTTGTTAAAGAGATTGTCTTTACTCCATTGTATATTCTTGCCTCCTTTGTCGAAGATAAGGTGTCCATAGGTGTGTGGATTTATCTCTGGGCTTTCTATTTTGTTCCATTGATCTATATTTCTGTCTTTGTGCCAGTACCATACTGTCTTGATGACTGTGGCTTTGTAGTAGAGCCTGAAGTCAGGCAGGTTGATTCCTCCAGTTCCATTCTTCTTTCTCAAGATTGCTTTGGCTATTCGAGGTTTTTTGTATTTCCATACAAATTGTGAAATTATATGTTCTAGCTCTGTGAAAAATACCATTGGTAGCTTGATAGGGATTGCATTGAATCTATAGATTGCTTTGGGTAGTATACTCAAGTAAAGTTTCAGGATATAAAATCAACACACAGAAATCCCTTGTATTCCTATACACTAATAATGAGAAAACAGAAAGAGAAATTAAGGAAACAATTCCATTCACCATTGCAACGAAAAGAATAAAATACTTAGGAATATATCTACCTAAAGAAACTAAAGACCTATATATAGAAAACTATAAAACACTGGTGAAAGAAATCAAAGAGGACACTAATAGATGGAGAAATATACCATGTTCATGGATCGGAAGAATCAATACAGTGAAAATGAGTATACTACCCAAAGCAATCTATAGATTCAAGGCAGATTCTTTACCAACTGAGCTATCAGGGAAGCCCATGCAAACAATACATCTTTGCAATTCTACATCAAAACTAAAATGAACACATGCTACTTCAGTGTTCTCAAAGCTATATGAAAACTGAAGAGAAAGCAAAATAATTTTATAGTCTAGCATCCTGTATCTGGCAAAAGTTTAGGCAGGTAATCAAAGAACTGACCCACCTGAGGTGGGAGGGAGGTGGGCAGTTCTAAGAGTATAAAACCCAATCTGAATCCAAAAGGCTAGGAACCAAAAGGCCAGGAACCAGGAGCTGACTTCTCATGTCCAAGGGCAGGAGAGGATGGATGTCTCAGCTGAAAGATAGGAAGTGAATTCACCCTTCCTCTGCTTTTCTGTTCTCTTGGGGCCCTCAACAGATTTGATGATGCCTGCCCACCTTGGAGAGGGCCATCTGCTTTACTCAGTGCTCTGATTCAAATGCTAGTCTCTTCCAGAAACACATCCACACACATGCCCAGAAGTAATATTTGGAGTCTGGCACCTCTAGTATTTAATTCCCTTAGTTGCCACATTGTGAGCAGTCATGTGCCCTAAAACAACGCAGGCAGAGTTTATTATTATCCTCATATTTAGCCCAGGTAACACTATTAATTTGGTCCTAATACAATGAGCATGAATTTTTAAAGGGCAACACACCTCAGTGGGACAATCACCAAAAGGCCTGTTCTCAAACTTTGATATGCAAATAAATCACAAATAGGGAATGCCTTAAGCTGCAGGTTGTGATTCTGTAAGTCAGGAATGGACCTAAAATTCTGCAGCCATGCCGTACACCGGTACCAAGTACAAACTCTTGAGTAAGAAAAACCTAAACAATAACTAAATCAGAGTCCAAAATACATTGTAGGCATACTTTTAAATTGCAACTTAATGCTTAAATTAAGTAATATACATACATAATTTATAGACTGTATAATTTGTTATATTATCTGTAATAACATGTTATATTATTTCAGACCTGAGAATATATGTTGTTATATTCCCCTTGCCAACATGTAACAAAATTTCTGAAGCCCTTGTTTTCCATATTTATCTCTCACCTCTGTCTGCTTATATTCTTTTTAATAGGTTCCAAATGAGAAATGTTCACTTCACAGATTTTAATTACCTGAAATCCTTTTTTCCTTATTGATCACCGAAAGCAAAGTAGCTTTTTGCATTAACCTTTCAAAATGTCCAATTTAATTTATGAATACAATATTTTTTCAGCTCAGTGTGTTTAGAGGATGCATACTGTTTCATACTGCCGTTATAAAAAGACTGTTTTAATTACCCACAGAAATGTGCCCGGGATGGAGAATTGTGAGAATTCATGAAGAGAAGTGCCCAACCATTTATTGGAAGAGCACCCGGCACCAACAAAGCAATTGTATCTGTGGTAGATAAAGCATTCTCTCAACTACTGGGGAAATTTGTTTTGACATCACATTAGGATTAAATCAGTTATGCAATATTCCATAATGGCTGCCTTTATTTTGTGTTTTTGAAAACAAAAGCCTGATTTTCTGGATTCCTGCTAACGTCTAAACATTGGCATAGAGCCTGGAGACATGTCAGTAGGAGGAAGGGGGCTGTTGGTGATGAGGTCATCCTGAGGCATCTGAATCCAGGGCTTCCATTATTCCCAATGTGGTAGCTATTCTGGGAAGCTTCAAGGTCACAAAACCAACACTGCTTGATTGCAGTCACTTCTCTGATGCCTTCAGCAAGTGTTTGCTCCTTTTTCACATTGTCTGGGCTTTGAAATTCACACAGCAACTTTCTCCCCCCAGCCCAATCAGAAGGCTTTCATGCAAGCTATTCTGCAAAACACAAAATCAGGGGGAAAGGAAGCTAAATCAAACTCAAATAAAAAGCAGTGATAGAAGGCTTCAACAAAGTCCACACAGGGAATCAAACCTGCTTTCAAACAAAAATATTGACATAGCAATTTAAAATAAATACCAGCTTCATATGCTGAACACTTTATTATTGGCTCACAGGACTGCAAATGTAAGAAACACATTCTTCTCGGAAACACTGCCAAAGGCAAACCTCTTAAAACCCAAACATTGTGACATGTTCTTAAGTAGCTTGCCATCATGTCGATTGTTGCATTTGGTATAACATAACGGCTGCATGTTCATTAAGCCCACATTTTGCAATTAAGGTACATATGTTTTGCTTCTCCAAATGTCTGAAAGCCAGGTGGAACAAGTCAATCGCTCTGGTGACATTGAGCATTTCTACAACAATGCGGAATTCTAGCTCAGTATTTTGCATAGTAGTCCTATTATATAGAAAACGGAATTGCCAATATGCCCTTTTGTGTGAAGCTGTAAAAGCTAAGAAGATCTCAGCAAATAATGGCTATGTTGCTGGTAAGGTAACGTGAAGCAGATGTCTACAATTATCCTGTTTAAAAGTTTCATTGTAAAAGACCCCTCAGATAAAGCACCGATGCCGGTAATTGCACATTAACTGGCTTCACGCCTCTGTGAAGGTCTACCACAGCATGGACGACCCTCTGATTTGTGGCCTTTCCAAAGCACAGTGTATGCTAAAAATATTAAGAGTTTCTTGTTCTGTCATTACCTTTTAATCTTTAAGTAATATGCCTATAGAAAGAAACCCAGTGACCCTATCCTGACATTCAGTATTTCTTCACATTTTTTAAAAAGCAAAATAAAAATGATTTCACTATGACTTGGGACTTGTAATATCTAAAGAAAAGAGGCAGAAACAGAGTAAAGAAGCTGACCTAAAGTTAAAATGGTAAATTTCAGTTCATTGGAAGCTTTAAATTGTGAGCACTTGGGCAACCAAAATGTTAGGTGTCAAGCAGCTAAACAAAATATGGTTTTTACAGATAAATCCCAGCAAGGCTAGAGTTGTGTGACCTCCACCAATCCACCGTACTAGGTAGAGCACAGTAAAACTCTCATTGAGGTGTCAGGAAGAGCTAATTAGCTGAAAGCCTCATCCTGGGTGAAAGGGCAATGGGAAGAACACCAAGGATTGCTTCAAAATTGCTCTTACTCTGTGTCTACAGGAGAGGGGTTTGGGAAGATTGCATAAAGTGCAAAAGCTTTCTGATATTTCTGACAGTTAAAGTACCCTAAATTGGAATGCATTCCTATATAACAGAAAAAGGAAGAAAACAATTTCGAGGGAGTGTTGATGGTCACGAGATGATTAGTCTTTGCTATAAAAGCCCATGTAACTTGGTGAAGTTTAAAAAAAATAAAAATAAACCTCTGCAAATAATAGATAAGCATGATGCATGAAATCTTCCATGTTTAATCACTCACCACTCACCTTTACCCAGTCTCTCACCCCTAGCTCAGTACATCTTTCACTGTTTCTCTTTTCACGATTTCAGGAAAAGGTTTGGCGGTACCTGGTCACTTTTAATTTGCTCTAGACCAAATAAAGCAAGGACTGAGATGGAGAGGTGTGGACATCTGAGCAATCTATGATCTACCTCCCAGGACAGTTAGGTTGAAAGAGCACTGCAATAGGTGTCTGAGGGTCCTTCAGTTACTAACAGGCATGCTTTTTGGACAAGTCAGTCCTTCTTTAATTTCATTTCCTCATACGTAAAATTAAGAAACATGTCTATATCCAGTTTTGAATCACTATGGTATTACAAGATTCCCACTTCTACATTTCCTTCAATGTTCTTAAAAATGGAAATTCTCCTTTCCTCTTTCATGGTTCATCAAAATGACAAGAAGAAATTTAACTACCTACATCTCCCTTTGTACCCTTTATTCATAAATTTTCATCTAAAAGCTAATGAGTGATATTCAGTGAAAAAATAACTTTGGAGTTTCAATAAATCTAGAAAAATGGAAAGGAAAGGAATAGGATATCTGAAATTGCCAAAAATATCTCAGATCCCAGAAGGAGATCTCATAACGAGGTCTTCAAAAATGGTTTGGGGAGACTTTGAAAGAGCTGAGAACACCCAAAGTTACTAACCTAAGATTCCAGAGGAATTCATATCAGAACCACATAGGTGAAGTCTTAATTCATGGTATAACCTCTTAACCTATATCTTAAATAAAAGAATACATAGAGATTTAAAAACAAATATTGAGAGCCTACTGGGTAGAAAGCACTGTCCAGCTGGTCAAAGAAAAACAAACACAATGTGGACCCTGCCAGCGGGAGATGACTACTTTGTAAAAACAGCAAAAAAAAGAAAAGAAAAGAATACCTCTTAACCTATATCTTAAATAAAAGAATACATAGAGATTTAAAAACAAATATTGAGAGCCTACTGGGTAGAAAGCACTGTCCAGCTGGTCAAAGAAAAACAAACACAATGTGGACCCTGCCAGCGGGAGATGACTACTTTGTAAAAACAGCAAAAAAAAGAAAAGAAAAGAAACCCACAACCTCCAGCCCTTGAATCACTTGCCCAACACAGATACCCTGAGGCAACTAGTTAGAGTTTACAGTGGAGGCAAAATAGACTCAGTTAAGGAAATCAGCTTACCAAAAGGGCAAAATCGGATAGTATGAGTACAAAACCATCAACCCGGTCCAGACGAAGCTCAG
This sequence comes from Cephalophus harveyi, assembly GCA_006410635.1. Lineage (NCBI taxonomy): Eukaryota > Metazoa > Chordata > Mammalia > Artiodactyla > Bovidae > Cephalophus > Cephalophus harveyi. Next base: position 374,861 of record SJYT01059232.1, on the reverse strand, counting down.
ACAGCATGGTCAGCGTGTGAAAGCACACTACTGTTTGCTTAATTTAGCAGGCATTTCACTGAAAAAAGAAACCCACAACCTCCAGCCCTTGAATCACTTGCCCAACACAGATACCCTGAGGCAACTAGTTAGAGTTTACAGTGAAGGAGGCAAAATAGACTCAGTTAAGGAAATCAGCTTACCAAAAGGGCAAAATCGGATAGTATGAATACAAAACCATCAACCCGGTCCAGACGAAGCTCAGACAGCATGGTCAGCGTGTGAAAGCACACCACTGTTTGCTTAATTTAGCAGGCATTTCACTGGGCCAGGTGTCTGACTGACACTAAGCTTCATCCAGAAAGTGGGATCCGACTTACTTCACTGCATTTGTTCTAAAGCAAGACGACCAAGACCAACCAAATGGGAAAACAAAAATAAAGCCAAATGACCAGAATGAACACAGAAATCACATAAAATATAAAGCAAAAGAGAAGCGAGGAAAGGAGAGTGAGAGAGCTGAGTTAGATATCTAAATGTCTTTTTCTGTTCTTAAGAAAAAATCCCTTTGATTATTTCAAATATCAGAAATTAGAAAAAATTGGTTCAGATGATTCAAATACCACAAATAACTCCAGGATTATATATATATGAAATAATGTATTTCAAAGTACATTTATCCAAAGTCCTATTTTAATTATTTCTATTCAAAAATTCTAAGAACTTAAGTGCCAAATTCACTGCCAAGTTTGGAGATGAGTAAGACACATTTCACAGTTACATGACGAACACATGCTTACTTCCATAAATTGACATTTCTTTCTTGTGATCACTTGGATTTTTGCACTAAAAATATTCCAAACATAATGGTGCTTTTCATCTAGTTACATAATTGTATCATATTTTGATACTTTTCTTGAGAAACAAATGAAATTAGATCCGTATACTGGACTGAACGTTTCCAACTTATTTTATATGGCATGTTGCAGGTGGTAGGCAAGGAAGAACTGCTCTAAGAAATATAAACTGAAGCGATCAGATTTGTATTATAATTATGGTTCCACGTTTAAAGCTACTGCTGCTGCTGCTAAGTCGCTTCAGTCGTGTCTGACTCTGTGCGACCCCATAGACGGCAGCCCACCAGGCTCTCCCATCCCTGGGATTCTTCAGGCAAGAACACTGGAGTGGGTTGCCATTTCCTTCTCCAATGTTTAAAGCTGAACTACCGCTAAATATCTCTAGATATGCTTGCTCCCTTATATCTCACCCTTATATTTATCTTAACTAAGACTGCATAACTGAATTCTAGAAGTTTCTGTAGCAATTTTAAAAGGTTGCCATTGAAATGTTTTGTTTACTGGACACTAAAATAGTACCTCCTATGGGCTTATCAAGAAACAACACCAGTGGGTAAAACTTCAAGATTATTTTAAATTAAACTAAAACCTGATATAGATGAATTATATTAACTGATGCTAAGTTGAGTTTCTTATGGCAAAATTTAGCTACTACTTTTATATGCTGCTTGTACACACTTATCATGTAGCACACAATGTAAAAATATTTTGAGTAATATATAAATCCCAGAACCTTTAGAAGAAATTGTTATGAAAGATAATCAGATTTTCCAAAAGCATTCACTAAAACGTATTTTTACAACCTTACATATAAAATCTTATCATTGCCTTTCCTGCAAAGACACTATATAATATACTAGGCATTCCCAATCATTGAATTTTAGAACTGAAAAATATCTTAGAGACTATAAAGGCCAAGATAGCAAAGACACAACACAGGCAAGCTGCCATTCATCTTTCCTAAGCCCAAGGCAGACAGCACCAATCAATCTCCGGTATCGTTTCTGCTGCACCGAGGTGTGGTGGCCACTGCTTATCCACACAGCACTCTAGGCTGCCCTTACCAATCGATCACAGCTGGCACAGAAGGAGAAATAAGTTTGCTAACTCAACTCCACTCCAGAATCCTCAACATACAGAGAGGAAAGTGAAGAAATTTTGCCCCATTTTGCTGTTCCATTAGTTCTGCAACCGAGCTAAGATTAAAACAGATTTCAAGCTTTTATAGCAATAGNGCTGGCACAGAAGGAGAAATAAGTTTGCTAACTCAACTCCACTCCAGAATCCTCAACATACAGAGAGGAAAGTGAAGAAATTTTGCCCCATTTTGCTGTTCCATTAGTTCTGCAACTGAGCTAAGATTAAAACAGATTTCAAGCTTTTATAGCAATAGCTCGTTGCCTTGGAGAACTTTTTAATAGTAAGACATAGGAGGTTTGGAAGTAGAATATTTTTAATTTAAAAATCTCATTGGCTTATTTTCGCAGCACTGCAGCTGCTGATTTTCATATACATAATGTGTTATTTTTTATGCTGTCTCTCTTTGTAAGCCAAAAACACTTCGTAAGAAAAGGAACTTATGTACACCCATGGCAGATTCATGTTGATGTATGGCAAAACCAATACAGTATTGTAAAGTAAAAAATAAAAATTAAAAAAAAAAAAAGAAAAGGCTATTAGTCTCCATCTTAAAATATATATATATATTGAAGAAGTTATAGTTTGTGACAGATTTTGTTCAAGAATTCATGAGGTCAGTCAGAGCTGGGAACAGTTCCTCCTAGCTAGCATATCTCAGGTTTGCTTTACAACTGAGCAAAAAATTCTGGGGTTGTCCAGCTTCACATGAGGATATCTTACCTGGCTCCTCTGAGGCCTAACAAAGCTCATCATCCACCCTTATGCTACATGCACCATTCCATCCTCACTCAAACAGGGAGAATCCCCTTCCAAGGATTGCCAAAAGGGAGACCCCTGAGATCTGGCCCCATTCTCCTTCCACACATGCATCCTTTTCTCCCTCCCCATGATGCCATCCAAACAGAACCCAAATTCAGTCCTTAAAACTTGAAAAACAAATAAGAAACACTTGTCTCTCTTACCATCCAGCTATCTACCCATTCAGTAAATATTACTCAGTGCCTACTACGAGACAGATGCTGTTCTAGGTACTAGGACTCAGCAGTCAACAAAATAAAAATCCTGACTCAGTGAACATACAGCGTGTCAGGCATTGATGAGGGCTGAGGGAAAAAAAAAGGGGGGGGGGAGCTCAGGGGTATCCAGAGTGATGGAGGAGGCTCTTTTATACACTCTGGTCAGGGAAGACTTTATGGAGAACCCATTCAGCCACATACAAGTCAGATATCCTTCATGAGAGCTGTTTCAAGGTCATCAGGTGAGCTCAAAGACAATGTGAACAAAGGATACAGAGAGAGTAGACAGCAGCTCTTTCTAGGGGTTTTGCTCTAAAGAAGAGCAAAAAATGGAGGGAAGGGATTTTGGGGAGTTTGTAGTTATCTGTTTCTAAGAAAGCAAAAAATAAGTTATGTATTTGCTCACTGGAATTATTTGATAAAAAGAAAAAAAAAAAAAAATCATAAAGGAAGAGAGAAAAAGATTTGCTAGAGCAATGTCCTTGATTAGACCAGAGCACAGGACCTTAAGAGCAAATGGCAGGAATGTGGTAGGGGAGGAGAAAAGGACAGCTGCCACAGAAAGAAATACACCGCAGCCACAGTGAAGGATGAAATGGAAGATTTACGTGTATAGACAGACAGACGGGTTGAATAATGTGAAGAGAGGAAGATAGAGAAATTCTCTCCAGGTTACTTCTGTGAAATAATACTTTTCTGCTGTGAGATAAGAAACAAAGTTATTGCTTAAAATGAGAAGAAAGAAGTGTTGAAGGTTTGAGGAGAAAGACTTCCTTTCTCCTCTATCTGCTGAACAATCTGAACCAACCACTCCCCTGCCCACGCTAATAGAAAAGCATGGGGAACTATTGACTCTTTGCTAATTATCCACACCACTGCCCCCTTACATAATCAAGGGTTGACAGTATGTTCCAGAGACACTGGCAAATGGTTGGCTTATTACTTTCACCTTGAAGACAGTTTTCAAAAGTCACTTAGCTCACAAATATGTTATATAGGCTCTCCCCCATCCCCAACCATTTCCTAATCATAATCTCATCATTTCAGTGTTTTCTCTGACTTCACTCAGGATATAAACAGCTTTCTAAAACAAAGATCTTCACAAATGCATTCACTGGGGAATCAAAAGAGTGGAAAATTACTCACTGTCCTTTAGTCCTTCCAGCCAATTTTCTTTAAATCTCATCTTTATCTCTTTAGTCCCTTAATCCTCACTTATTTTAAGTTGCAGTCTGATAACTATGCCACAGAACTTTAAAAACTGGAAATACCTCAGAAAATGTAAACTATACCATAACATAGGGCTTCCCTGGTGGCTCAGAGGTTAAAGCGTCTGCCTCCAATGCGGGAGACCCGGGTTCGATCCCTGGGTTGGGAAGATCCCCTGGAGAAGGAAATGGCAATCCACTCCAGTATTCTTGCCTGGAGAATCCCATGGACAGAGAAGCCTAGTAGATTACAGTCCATGGGGTTGCAAAGAGTCAGACACGACTGAGCGACTTCACCTTCACCTCACCATAACATAAAATCTGCTATACTGAAATGAATTAAGTATCATATTGAGACATAAATATAAAGCAGTTCACATCTGTGATCTTTTTCTAACACACAAAGTAAGCATGTTTCTGTTTATCTGGGGAAGAGGAGTGAGAGAGAGCTAGCAGGATTGAGAGAGCTGTCCAGGGATGCTTCTGCAATCTTTAGACTCACCTTCTCCAACATGCAAAATATATGGCCTAAGTATTCTGACCAGTGTATCCCTGGGGCAGAAATCTCTTGTAGTAGCAAGTCACACTTTGTTTAGGGCAGGACAGTCCCCTTACAGGGAAGAATATAAAAATAATTCTGCTGACTTCATCTGCACACTGAGAGCTAGAACTGGACAATCTTAAGACAATCAGAGGGTTCTCTTTCCCTAGTCTTTCTTAGGAAGAGCCTAAAATACCTCTGATTTATTTGGCACTCATTACTGTGCATGACTCAACCCGATTTCGTAAAATCTAACTGACTACTATGCAAAGGGTGGAAGAGAACACTCAGGGGATGGCAGAGTGGAAAGCAAAGGATGCCCCAGGGCAGAGTTGGCAGGCTTTGTGACGTCTGGCGGCAGAATGTGAGGCAAATCTAGAGACCCAGACTGAAAAAGTCAAAAGCAAGCAGAAGGAAACAGAAAGAACAGGGAAGCTATAAGAAGCGAAAATGAGAAAAGGGAAAAAGAGGAAAGTGGAATTTAAATAACAGGGAAAATAAAAAAGGGTAGCTTAGATCTCGTGCCCTCGCATTAAAAGGTAAAATGTCTAACTGATTCGATAATTAAATGCCAAAAAGCTTAGAAAAAATTATACATTTTCTAAATATCCCAATGGGGCATCACATCTTAAATGTAAAAGGATAAGAAGCCACTCCAAAAGACGGACCAATTTACTTAAAGAAAATCTAAAATTTGTAACATCAGGACACACCATAAACTAAAAGACAATTTTCCCCCCTACATCCTTCTCCTCCTCCCTTCCTTTCCTACAAAATTCTGTCTCAAATGACAGAGAGGGCCAAGCAAGGTAGTGTCAGAATACGGGTTCAAGAGTGCGGCTGAGCCAGTGAGAAGCTGGAGCGTCTGTGGGGAGAAGAGCTTGCTCTAGGAAGCGGGGAGGGAACACAAGCTGATGGAGAGCCCAGCAAAGCCGCCTGAGCTCAGGGGGAAGAGCCGGCCGCGTCCCAGTGAGGCAGCAGCGCAGCGCGCTGAAGGGGAGGAGGATTAGGAAGCAGGCCACAGGATTGGGAGGGGAGGAGGCAAGATGGGAGGAAAGTTATGGAAAAAGGAAGAAAGTGAAGTCGCTCAGCCGTGTCCGACTCTTTGCGACCCCATGGACTGTAGCCCACCAGGCTCCTCCATCCATGGGATTTTCCAGGCAAGAGCACTGGAATGGGTTCCCATGTCCTTCTCCAGGGATCTTCCCGACCCAGAGATTGAACCCAGGTCTCCTGCGTTGTAGGCAGACACTTTACCTTCTGAGCCACCAGGGAAGTCCAAGCTTTGGAGAGATCGATCAAGGAAGTCAATACGTGGAGGATAAAAAGAGCCAGCTTTGTCACGCTGCAGAAAGCGTGAATGAATAAAGGGCAAAGTTTCATTCCATTCGAGTGGAATGAAACTCGACAAGGCACTGGACTTAAACGCCTCAGTGTGAACTTACTGGTTTCATGATACACAGAAGCTTGGAGAAATAAATGCAGCTCTAACGGCGGGTGTGGGTCACTCACCTCCCCGTCTGCTGAGAATGCCTGAGGGCAACAGCACCGCCAGCACCCACAGGCAGCTCACTGAGCCCCGGGCTTGTTTTCTGGAGTGACTAAAAGGTGGAGACTGAACCGAACACTGGAGAAGGCAGTGGCACCCCACTCCAGTACTCCTGCCTGGAGAATCCCATGGACGGAGGAGCCTGGTGGGATGCAGTCCATGGGGTCGCTAAGAGTCGGACACAACTGAGCGACTTCAATTTCACTTTTCACTTTCCTGCATTGGAGAAGGAAATGGCAACCCACTCCAGTGTTCTTGCCTGGAGAATCCCAGGGACGGCGGAGCCTGGTGGGCTGCCAGACGTCTATGGGGTCGCACAGAGTCGGACACGACTGAAGCGACTTAGCAGCAGAACCGAACACATCTGCAGTGACTGTGGCTGCTGCTGCTGCTGCTAAGTTGCTTCAGTCGTGTCCGACTCTGTGCGACCGCATAGACGACAGCCCACCAGGCTCCGCCGTCCCTGGGATTCTCCAGGCAAGAACACTGGAGTGGGATGTCATTTCCTTCTCCAATGCAGGAAAGTGAAAAGTGAAAGTGAAGTCACTCAGTCGTATCCAGCTCTTAGGGTTGTTAAAATGATGGACATTTTCCGATTCTTTGCTCTCTTTAACAAGTCTCTAATACTTTCATCAAGACAAATAAAGAAAACACCTAAGAGAAAAAGGAGGGAGATGAAGGTTCTCTGGCCTTCATGGACCATGTCCCTTTCACAGGCCTCCTTGCTCTTGCCCTCCCTACAGTCACAGCTAGAAAACAAACAAACAAAGTCCTCTTTTCCAGCTTTCTCTGGAGCCAGCTGTGGATATATATTAGGGTTCAGGCCATAATAAAGAGGAGGAAGTCTCTAGGGAATGTGTCCGTGAATCAAACCTATCAGGACCTAGCCTGCAAGCTCTTTTGCTCTCTTGCATCTTCCCACCTGGAAGACACGTGTTCTTCCAGCAGTTCAGCAGGCATCTCGAGACCCTGAGTCAAGGTGCATGGGGACAAAGGCCTAGATGCCAAAGAGAATGGAGCGGGAAGGAGAGCCCACCTCCCTGAGCTTCTGGTGACAGCTCTGGACTCCTCACCCGTCCATTTCTCATTTTATAAAACTGGCAAGACTCATGAGTGTCAACTGCTATCTACAGCAGAACGCATCCCTAATGATACATATATTTAAATAGAGAGGGAAGGAGAATAACAGAGAAAAGCACTTATGCTGGGTACAAACAGAAGGCCTGGGCCAAGGCATCACATGACCTTCATGGCTGGGCTTGGAATAGCAATTTTGATGTTGTCATTCCAGGACTGCAAACATACCATGTGCCTACCACCAAACACGGGACGGTTTTCTAAAACCTCTTCTTCCTTGGGTTGAGAACTACATGTCTCCTAAAATATGGCGTTTAATTCAATTACACATGCCACTCATCTCTTACAAACACTAATTTTCTGATCTCTTAAATGAAACTTTCTATCCTAAATTCTATAATATTCCTGAGACTATGAAGTGCATTAGCAGACTTCAAGCATCTTGCCTTGTTCATTGTTTCTTGAATTTTCCTGGTTTTAACTTCAGTGATAGGGCACTTGAGACCAGGACAGGGCTGGGGAACATGGTACCTAGAATCTTTAGTAATAGTGGAGTAAATACATAATTAACTTTCATCCTTTGGGGCACAACCCAAAGTGACCTCTTGCAAGCCAAACTGCAACCAAGTCTTATGCTCATGCATTAGCTAACAATGTGTATTCAACACAAGGTATAAGAGAAGATATTTGCAATATAGATACTTGGTAAAGGGCTGCTGCTGCTGCTGCTGCTAAGTCGCTTCAGTCGTGTTCGACTCTGTGCGACCCCATAGACGGCAGCCCAACAGGCTCCCCCGTCCCTGGGACTCTCCAGGCAAGAACACTGGAGTGGGTTGCCATTTCCTTCTCCATTGTGTGAAAGCGAAAAGTGAAAGTGAAGTCGCTCAGTCACGACCGACTCCTAGCGACCCCATGGACTGCAGCCTACCAGGCTCCTCCATCCATGGGATTTTCTAGGCAAGAGTACTGGAGTGGCTTGCTATTGCCTTCTCCTTGGTAAAGGGCTAGTACCCAGAATATACAATGAACTTCTACAAATCAATAAGAAAAACACAAAAACAGAAAACTCAGTAAAAAGGTGGACAAAGAAATGAACATTTAACCAAAGATAGTATCTAAATTAAAAGAAATTATTTAAAATTTTGAAAATATCATATTGAAGAGATACAATTAAAATTATAATCAAATATCACTGCATACTCATTAGAATGACTAAAATTAAAAAGATGGAAAAACTAAGTGAAGAACATGAAGCAACTAAAACTCTAACGTACTGCTAGGGTGAATATAATTTGCAACACCACTGTGACAAATTATATCTTTTAAAGCAAAACATATATAAAACTATGACCCGGAAACCTGGCTCTTAGTAAATGCATACATATGTTCAAGAAAAAAAGTTTTATATCATATCAAAGCTCTTTGTAATAGTCAAAATCTGTAAATTGCCCAAATGCCCATAAAGAGGAAAAAGTATAAACAAAATGTAGCATATTCACGGAGATTCCTTTCCTCTTTATGGGCATTTGGGCAATTTACAGATTTTGACTATTACAAAGAGCTTTGATATGATAAAGAGGAAAAAGTATAAACAAAATGTAGCATATTCACGGAGAAGGAAATGGCAACCCACTCCAGTGTTCTTGCCAGGAGAATCCCAGGGACGGGGGAGCCTGGTAGGCTGCCGTCTATGGGGTCACACAGAGTCGGACACAACTTAAGTGACTGAGCAGCAGCAGCAGCAGCATATTCACATAATGAACACAAGACAAGAAGAATAACAGTCTACGCCTACTCACAGAGAACAGTGTTGCGTCTTCCAAACTCAACGCTGAGTGAAAAAAGCAAGACTTTTGTGCTACCCTATGGTTCCATGTCGATAAAGTTCAAAAAGAGGGGGAACTAATGTGTGCTGTTGGACGTCAGGAGGGCTTACTCTTGGTGGAAGGAGGCAGACTCTGGCCATCTGCACAGTGCGGTTCGAGGGCTAATGCTCTGTTGCTTGGTATGCTATTAGTTGATTTCAGTGAAAATTTATCATCCCCATACTTACGTTCACTTTTTTCTATGTATATTTCAATAAACAATTACCAAATTTTAAAAATGAAAATACAATTGGCATGCTTCTTTGTAAATTATCTATATTTAGTATTTTTTAATTTAGGATTTTTTTCTTCTGGATGGGCTTCCCTGGTGGCTCAGATGGTAAAACAAAATCTGCCTGCAATGCAGGAAACTTGGGTCAAATCCCTGGGTGAGAAAGATCCCTGGAGAAGGGAATGGTAACTCACTCCAGGATTCTGGCCTAGAGAATTCCATGGACAGAGGAGCCTGGAGGGCTACAGTCCAAGGGGTCGAAAGGAGTCAGACATGACTGAATGACTAACACTTTCACTTTCTTCTGGCTAGTCAGAAAAAGTTGATATTATAGAGAGGACAGGTTTAAATATTGGCCTCTGTACCACTTAGAAACAACCACATATTCCAAGATATCTGTTCTCCATTTTGAAGGACATGGAAAGAAGTTCCCATTCTTTGCCATGAGATCAAAAGCCATTTAGCAAAGCACACATTCAACTCTCTTCAGCTTTATTTTCACATACAATTATAGGTAGTAATCTATCCATATCAAATATTTGCTATTTACCATTGTCTCATTCCCCCAAATCTCTACTTATTTCCATTATCTAGAACCTAAGACCTAATGAATACTCAATATTTAACAAAATAATAAAAAGTTGGCACGCAAGTTGATGTTCAGCATTGATGGCTATTCTATATAACGACCTCTTACTCATCACGGAAGTTTCTGGTGGCCACTCTCCTTGGGAATCTGGCATACCACAAACTCCAAACAATTTTCTGCAATAGACAGAAAGTATAAACCATGCCCTATGAGGCATTACATGCTCAGATGTCAGCAGTTAGGATGACAGTTTAAAAAACTAAGATGAACACAGCTTGGTATGTTACTCTCTAGTCATTATCCACACATTCCGCACACCCCCAAACCTTTACCTCACCACCACCACCACCACACACACACACACACACACACCAAATATATTGGGTTTTATGTTAAAAAAAAAATGTGACTCAGCAGATAAAAGATGGAATAGCCTACTTACAAAGTGTGCACACTCGGGTCAGACAGACCTGAGATCACCTACTGGTTCTACCTTTCTAATCTCAGAATATAAATTCTTCGACTTCGGTAATTTTTGTCTTCTAATTCACTGCTCTATTGTCAGCATCTAGGCTAGACTGTAGCATATGCCTGGCACTTAAAGATTACTGGCTGAGTGAATATGTTAGATTGGCGGCATCCAAAACTGGGCACAGAGCATTTGACATCCCCCAAACCGTGATGCTGAAGTTGCCATGCAATTCAGACTCCTTATGAAGAGAGAACATGTGAAAAAATACAGCTTTGTGTCACCAATAAAATAGAATCCAAACATTGACCACAAACTTCTATACACTATACAACTATTTGATTAAAAAATGAAGAAATATGCAATAAATTATGTGATCTGATTTTCAGAATAACCATTCCAAATTTACTAAAACTGCAAACAAAAAAAATTACATTTTTTTTTAACCAGAAACCGTCTCAATTGGAGTGAAAAACAAAGTGAAACTAATTAAAATATTTATCAAATAATGAATATGCAGAGAGGTGACCAGAGTGTTGGACTTGGAGTCAGATGGACCTAAATTTTAATCCTATACAACCTAGACAGCATATTAAAAAGAAGAGACATTACTTTGCTGACAAAGGTCCATCTAGTCAAAGCCATAGTTTTTCCAGTAGTCATGTATGGATGTGAGCTGGACTATAAAGAAAGCTGAGTGCCTAAGAATTGATGCTTTTGAACTGTAGGCTTGGAGAAGACTCTTGAGAGTCCCTTGGACAACAAGGAGATACAACCAGTCCATTCTAAAGGAGATCAGTCTTGAATATTCATCGGAAGGACAGGTGCTAAAGCTGGAACTCCAACACTCTGGTCACCTGATGCAAAGAACTGACTCGTCTGAAAAGACCCGGATGTTGGGAAAGGCTGAAGGTGGGAAGAGAAGGGGATGACAGCAGGTGAGATGGTTGGAAGGCATATCACCAATTAAATGGACATGAGTTTGAGCAAACTCCGGGAGCTGGTGATGGACAGGGAGGCCTGGCATGCTGTAGTCCATGGGGTCGCAAAGAGTCGGACATGACTGAGCGACTGAACTGAACTGAAATTTTAATCCAGCTCTGGCACTTATTAATAGTATTAGTGACTGGAAAAGTTTTACCTGCAAAAAGAAGATAGTTATATACCTCATGCAGTTTTTATGAGGATTAAAAGAGATAATGCGTTAAAGTTTTAGCACACAGGCTGGCAAAAGATAGACAAATTCTCAATAAATGTTAGATCTTATTATTAGAGTGCCTTTTTGACAAATACTATGATAGATATTTCACATTTTAATTTTTAAAAATATTTTTAGAGAAGATTCAGCAGCACCCATACTTCTAGGAGTTTCTGAACCTGCTGATAGAAAAAATATCAGAAACTTATTTCACTCATGGGGTCAAACTTGCATATGAGATCATCATCCAATCTTCCTCTATTATGTTGAGCAAAATTATTTTCCCAAAGTGATCCACCTTTAATCCAGCCATAAAGAGTTGCAGTTCCCAATTTTAATTGACAAATCTAATTACTGTGATGAGTTTATTTATAGTCACTATTCAATATCTATTGATAGTTTCTTGACCTTGAAGAATATCATCTAATTAACATGGCAATATGTGTTAATGGATTTTTAAATTACTTCACACTGGATAAAAGGTAAAATGAAAAAGGGAAATTCATTTTCAGAAAGAAGAATCACAATTGATGAAAACAAGCCTTACACATGGCACTAAATATGGAACATGAAGGATTTCCACAGTATGCATTTGATATTATGGTGTATGGGGGCAAGTTATTTTACAGAGGGGGTGGTATGTGTTTGGGAAGTTCTGTCAGAAACATTGTTAATCAACTCTGCCTCAATATAAAAGACCTTTTTTTTTTTTTTAATTTAGCTCAGAAAAAAAGGCTAAATGAAGTGGTAAGTTTGAGGACCTAATTAATTATTAACGATGTCCCTGTAGGAAGAGGAAGACCCCAGGGGTGAATGTCCACAGAGGGAGACCAAGTGACGATACAGGAAAAAGACAACCAGGGGGAAAGACTCCAGTAGAAACCAAACCAGCCAACACCGTGAACCCCAGAACTAGGAGAAAATAAATGTTTGCCTGTAAAAAACCCATTCTGCGGTATTTTGTTATGACAACCTGAGCAGGCTAACACAGGGAGTCGTGTGCCAGCAACTGGTACAGTAGCTGGCACAGAGTAAGTGCTCAACTTAGAAAGAAAGAAGGGATAGATGAAGTAAAGGAGGAGGATAAAAGGAAGGGGCTTCTTACAGATGGAAATCCACATCCACAGGACCCAAATTCAGAATGCCTAGGCCTTTTCCACTGCAGCAAATGCCGTGACACCTTTCAGTTCCAAAACCTGGAAGGCTCTTGGTTCGCATATGTCTTGCTTAAACTTTCAACCTTTTATGTTTATTTACCACCTGGCCCCGACAGGACAGTAATTTCATCATCCATGGGGCCCAAATCGACAAGTCTGAAATCAGTAGTTACATTTAGAGAAGAAAGTAAACTAACACCTGTGAAATTCCTATTTTGTTTCTAGCAGTTTATTAAGAAATATTTTCTGTATTGAAAAGAAGTGGGTTAGCCAGGCTACACCTTAAGAATTTGCACAGCTACCACAAATTATTCTGCTCTGATATCTAATCTTTTTAAAATAAGGGGCTTTCCTGGTGCCTCGGGGGTAAAGAATCAGCCTGCCAATGCAGGAGCCATGGGTTCAATCCCTGATCCGGAAAGATCCCACATGCCTGCAGAGCAACTAAGCTCGGGGGCCGCAACCATTGAGCCTGTGCTCTAGAGCCCCGGAGTCGCAACTACCGAACCGTGCACGCCCTAGAGCCACCCCAGTGAGAAGCCCACACACAGCAAGGAAGGGCAGCCCCGCTCACCACAGCCAGAGAAAGCCTGCGCGCAGCAGGAAGACCCAGCACAGCCAAAAGGAAACTACAACTGAAAACAGAGATGGGAAGGCGTGCGGAGAGGTTTTTAAAGATTTTCTTTTTATTTGGAAATGACCTTTTCTTTCACGACAGAAAATATAAGAAAGGAAATTGTACCTCTGGAATTTAGGAAATACTTGTTTTGTTGGCATAAGACAAATGGGAATGAATTACTGCAGTGAGAACTATGGCTAGTCCAGTGAAGTGTAGCAAAGTTGTTGCAGGAAGGGGGACCCCGTCTAGGGCCCCAAATTGGACTCTTGTCTAACACTCGGAAATGAATTGTCCAAGAAGACACATGTACTGGCAAAGCAAGAGATTTTACTGGGAAAGGGCGCCTGGTGGAGAGCAGTAGGGTAAGGGAAGCCCGGAGAACCGTTCTGCCACATGACTCACAGGTTTTATGGTGACGGGATTAGTTTCCAGGTTGTCGTTAGCCAATCATTCTGACTCAGGGTCCTTCCTGATGGTGCCTGCTCATTCAGCCAAGATGGACACCAGAGAGAAGGATTCTGGGAGGTGGTCAGACATGTGGGGTTCCTTCTGACTTTTCCTGAAGGCTGCTGGTTGGTGGTAGCTAGTTCTGTGTTCCTTACCAGGACCTCCTGTGGTAAAACAACTCATGCAAATGGTTACCATGGTGCCTGGCCAGGGTGGGTGGCTCCAGTCAGTGTGCTTCCCCTAACAAAGTGACGTCCAGTGAGGCTCATTGTATACGAAGCTGTTTCAGTCAAATGCACTCAAGCACAGCTTAGAATGGCTCTTTATTATTTGAAAAGAAGCTAGCTAAAAACCTATTTAAAATCATATCTTCTAATACTTTACTTTTTTCCATCAGCAACAAGGGTTGAAGGAGGCAGTACAATTAGAGGAGATAACGGAAGACCTTCCCTGGAAATCTGGAAAGCCAGACCTTGACTAGCTGACAATCACATGGACATAGTCATCTCTCAGGTCTGTCAGTAAGGTATTCACAGTTCATGGCTTAGTCCTGTTGATTCTGTGACCCTGTGGATTCCAGAAGTGCCGGCTTGAAGGAAAATATCTCTCCTTTTCTGTTACCTGAATCTTTTTATGGCCTACTAATTGATTTATTTTGGCAGTTTTATCAATATTATGTGTGATTCCATCCTTTAAAGCCATTGAACAATTTGAAAGGAAAATAGTATATATACATGTGTATGTATGTATGCATGCATATTTGTATTGTGTGGGCATATCTAAGTACATGTTTGTGCATGTGACTGTGTGTCTTAGAGACATGGGGAAAAGAGTAAAGGAAGACTTGACTAGTACTTCCATTAAAACATTCTCAGATTTGTTTATGCAGCTCATTCCTTTCAACTTCGGAAGCCACCAAACCCATCACCAATTACTCTAGTCAAAAAGCGAGTGATGCTGGTTTGGCTACTGAATCTATTGTTATACAAATTAGTTTAATTTTTTTCTACTTAACCTCCCTACTTCCTTAACATACTTTGATCTACCTATAAAAACCCTAAATATTAAGACCAAAGTAAAATCCTTTTTTTTAATTTTTATCAGAGTGAGCCCTGTGTTATAGTCTACATAATTTATAATCTCAAGTATACAAACTTGGCAGGTAATGTGAGTGATAGTGTAAATTCTTGGTATCTGTGTATGTTTCTCATTTTCCTCACACCTAATACAGTCATGAATATGAGAAATAATCTTCCTCCTAACTCTTCCACAAGGGAAAAAACCTCTAAGCAGGAGGATATACGGCAGCTGGCATACAACATTCACGTGGGAGATAAAAGGGAGCGGTGGGGACGATGGCAAATTGAAGAATGACGCACTTCCAGAGAGAACTGGAGCCACTGCTCCCTCACAAAATCATGGGCAGAGGGTCTGCAGCTCGTGAACTGGAGCCGCTCAGCTGCAGACGCTGCTCCCTCACAAAGCTGTGGGTAGAGGGTCTGCAGCTCTTCCGGATTCTCAAGAGAAGACAAACTCTGAATCTGTTTTTAAATACTGCCAATTAATTAACATTTCTTTTAAATACACTGAAACTTTTCTAAACAACATGCAGGCAAAGAGTATGGTCCAAACATCTAAGGGACAAATGTAGCCCAAGCCATCATCTGCCACCTCTGAAATAGACATTCATAATACACACAGCTTTCGGGCATCTCCTATTAGTGCCTGGAACAGCAGGAATGTGTAGCATACACACTCCAGTGCCTAGCTGTCCGGGTTAAATTCGGTTCCTCCATTAACTTGCGGGATAATTGGTCAAATGACCTACCTAACCTCTCTGTGCCTCCGTTTCCTTCTTTGTAAAGCGCAGATAATAACAGAATTTTTATAAAGATTAAATGAAGTCCTATTAGTACAGAAATTCAGTTCAGTTCAGTCACTCAGTTGTGTCTGACTCTTTGCAACCTCATGGACTACAGATTTTCATAAACAAAAGCAAAACTGTAGTGCCTCATATACAAATTTAAAATATTTCAGGTTTCATTATGTAGCACGTTGTTTAAGACTGCCTGCTTTTGAACCTAAAGATCAATGACTACTTTGTGGTTTAAAATTCAAACAACGCTATGATGGACAGCAGGGAGAGGAATCCAATCAATCCTAAAGGAAAGCAACCCCGTATGTTCATTGGAAGGACTGATGGTGAAGCTGAAGCTCTAATACTTTGGCCACCTGATGCGAAGAGCCAACTCTTTAGAAAAGACCCTGATGCTGGGAAAGACTGAAGACAGGAAAAGAAGGGGGAGACAGAGGATGCACAGAAATTAGAATAGCTTAAATCACAGGGTAATTATTCACTATAAGGTGGCTGTTATTAAATTTCATATTGAATTATAACTTAAGGTATTTCTTTGATAACTTCTCCCTCACTAAACTGTAAATGTCTTGAAAGTATCATTTTGTATAATGTGACACTTAACATAGCTTCTTTTTCTAGAAGGACCTTAGTATTCTTTAAGCCCCAAATGTAGTAGAAATCTTAAAAAGACATTTTGAGAGACTGCCTGGACATAAGGTCATGAGACTACCTGTCCTTGCCTTTGTTCTATATATTTAAATCTACTGTAAGGCCAGCACAGTGCACTAGTCCATGTCAATTCATTCTATGATCAGTTATAATGAATGTTTTCCAAGTCGCAGACATATAATTTCCTCTTTGATATATTCTATCCAGTCTGCAGTACAACAGACAGGAACTATTTCATGTGCTTTTCTTTTCTCCTTTTGAAAAGGCTAGGAGAGAGTTAGGGTTAGGCAGAACAGTGGGGACATGTAGGGCAGACTTGTGTGACTGGAGCCCCTGGGTCTTTCGCACCTGCCTTTACTTAAATTGACAGAGGTTACATCACAAAAACCTGACAGGGGGCTTGTAAAAATGGAGCCATTATTATCCTCATTCTTTTCTTCCACTATAATCCTTGTTCTCTTTGAAAATAAAGAGTAGGTTCTAGAAAGGGAGTGTTACAAAACGGAACCCCCATATTTCGCAGCATGAAATTCAGAATTCTGAGACCAGTAACACAAATAGAGCTTTACACTACAGACTACGGTAATGACTGTGCCTCAGAACTCTGGGAGACAGGCGCTAATGCACAAAGTTAAAGGCATGTCCTGGCCCAATCTAAACTCCTCTCCTCCCCAGATGACATTTTAAAATGTTGAATACAACCATCACAATTCATGTGTCACTAAGCAATCAAAAACCTTCTCCTAAGACTTAGTGGTTTGAAAGTAATACAATGGAATGGGGCCAGAGAAAGTGAAAATATGAGAGGGCTTAAAACATACTGACATTAATACTAAGGTTTTTTCAGAGGAAACTTTTATTGTTAAAACCATAGTCATGAGCCTTGGGCCACCTTGCTGTATTAGTGCTCATAGGCTACATGTGGGCTTACGTGGAAGGGGAGGGTAGAGAGAGAGAATGTGGAAAAGATAGGGTTTTGGAAGAAGCCAAATGAATCAGGAAAGCTTAATGAAGAATTACATAAACTATGCAGATAAAGGTCTCTTGAAAATTTGGCTGAAACAGTGGTGAAATCTGAAGGAAATTAACCATATCAGAATTACAGTACTCAGCAGTTTCTTCAAATAAATATTCACTGACTGTGTAGTCTGTTCCGGGCACTGGACTTGATTCTGGGTATCTGCCCTTGAAGAGCCACTGATTCCAATGTTTGTCCCTGTGTGCTGGGAGTAAGCTTACCCAAAACTGGATAGGGTGGGAGGGAGGGATGAAGAAGGCGACAAAGAGAGAGCACGTAATAAAGAAGAATGTAAAGGTCAAGTCAAAGGAGACATCAGTCAGTTAGGAAACAGAAGCGGAGAGCAGAGAGGCTTTATATGACTTAACTTCACTCTAACTGACCAGGTGTCGCTAGACAGGCAGTGACTGAAGCATATCACTTCACAAATCAATCTCTTGAGATGCTTATTTTGCTTCTTCTCATAAGCTCCAAAGCCCATGCCTGTTAACTTATGGGCAAACAACTCACTTACACTCTTGCATACTGCCAGGTTATGACAGCAACCATATCCTTAACACCCTAAAAAATCACCCTTAGTTTGTAAGGAAATGGCAGACAGTACTTTGAAAAATATATCCCGAAGTCATATATCCAGCTCTCTGATAAACTCTATACACCCCAAACATAGAAGACAGGAGCCACAGAAGAAAACAGGCCGTAGACTGGAACCTACAAGAAAAGAAACTAACCCTAGATGATTAAAATTGAAAGAGATTTATTGAAAGGATATTAGATTGATATCAGACGCATTGGAAAAGTCGGGGAAGCAGAGGTGTGGATACACAGCCAAGAATAATCCCTAAAATCAGCCTAATAACTTGATGAACTGGAACACCACAGTTGCCTCATTTACCATGAAATATTTATGTATTATTTGGCCTAAAGAGAACGACAGAGAAGGCAATGGCACCCCACTCCAGTACTCTTGCCTGGAAAATCCCATGGATGGAGGAGCCTGGTGGGCTGCAGTCCATGGGGTCGCTAAGAGTCGGACACAACTGAGCGACTTCACTTTCACTTCTCACTTTCCTGCATTGGAGAAGGAAATGGCAACCTGGAGAATTCTCCCTGGAGAATCCCAGGGATGGCGGAGCCTGGTGGGCTGCTGTCTATGGGGTCTCACAGAGTCGGACACGACTGAAGCGACTGAGCAGCAGCAGCAGCAGCAGCAAAGAGAACGAACAAAAAACTTGTAAAATTCCTTCCTAAAAGATTCAGATCCACTCAAGAACTGTGTGAAGATGTGAAGTAGAGGAGTCTCTATGCTGATTACCCGGCATTAGGCGTTTTCAATGAAACCAAAATCTTGCCCCCAAAAAACAAAGAAGGAAAAAAAAGCATAGATGGGGAAGAAAAGAGCATTCCTGGAGAAGAATGCAGAAGGGGAGAATCTGCAGGCAGTGCTGGAACTTTCTCCTCTCCCCCTCGCCTCTCTGTGAGTTAGCAGACATCTCAAAGCAACTCATTATTCAGCTGACTGTGTTTGCTGACCACCAGGACCTGCAAACATTTGGGAATAAGGCAAAGACTGCCCTTTTCAGCTTCCCCCTGAGCCAAGGCTCCTTGCAGGGCCTCTGAGGCTTTGTCGGGGCTTAGAGGAGCCTGCAGAAATAATCTCGGGCAAGGCGAGGGGGTCACTGAGGGGACCCACCCAGGGACGTCCATTAGGGGCTTTGAGGAAAAAGAGGTGTCACTGTTTTCCACAGACATCTGAAGCCAGGGGGCTGCACAGAGAATGTCCCCTTGGCACCAAAGCCCATCTCAAGCGTCACACCAGAGAGCCAGCATGGACACCCGGTGCTCCAAATGTCACCAGGCATCCTTGTCAGATGGACAGGAGGCGATGGCCGGTCACAGAGGCGCCCCGAAGCCTCACAAGGAGCACTGTGCTCACAGGAGCGGCAGGCCCTCACCCGAACCCCAGGCTCCAGCAAACACGCGTGAGCGAGGGTGCGGGACGCTCCCCCTCCACTCAGACACTGACCGTAATAAACGCTGAATGTGTCCTGAAAAAAGCTATCTGTACAGGTTGAGATATTTCTACTGTAAAGACCAAGCTTCACTCCTCAGCCTTATCAGCGGGTGGCGGAACAGAAAATAACAGTAACAAGGCATTAGGGGGGAAAGCTGAACACTGCATGTTTGTATGTTGCTGACTTGAGAGTATTCAAAGTAAGGCTTTTATAACTATTTGACTGTTGTATCTGAAGGAGCCTAGGAGAGAGGGATATGAAGGGAACCGAATAAAAAGCTGAAGCCGGTCAGCCATCGCTGAATTGAGGAAATTTCATCTGAAATGGCAACCCACTCCAGTGTTCTTGCCTGGAGAATCTCAGGGATGGGTAAGCCTGGTGGGCTGCCGTCTATGGGGTTGCTCAGAGTCGGACACGACTGAAGTGACTTAGCAGCATCTAACAGAATTGATTCTATCTGGTACTAGGATACCTTCCAATTTCAACAACAAACACAAAGAAAATGTTTCTATGGATCCTAAATAAATATACTGTCCAGTGCTTTTCCAAGAAAAGACATTATTATACTTGAACCTTGTTATCCATTCCAGTAGAACTCTTATATTATTTAAGCCGAACTTTGTTGATTTGTAGCTAAAAAATACTCAAGTCTTGACTGACAGTGCTGTTTACTCTAACGTACCACTAACAATGATTACTTAAATAATAGCAATAGTTTACAGTATACAATGTGTCTTTGCTCTGAGAAACTCTTAAACAACCTCATATTTACTATATTCCTTGTTCACAGGCATCTCTGTGAGGACTGGAAATGAACACAAACTGTATTGATTGTGCTGTACAGAAAAAGACCCACTGAGGTTAAGTACTTAGACCAGGTCTGTGGCAGACCCATGATAGACATCTCTAAAGGTAACTACATAAACCAGCGTTGGGCTAAACCCAGTTATAACAGATTTGATTAAGGCCCACATCTCCACAACACAGGAACTGGACCTCTTCAGCAGAGTCATGAAATCTTAGCCCTGGGTGGACCTCAATCTCTCTCTAAAGAATCTTAAATCAGCCCATCAGCCTCTGTCATTTTACTTTCTTCAAGTTGTTAGGGTTGTGGTTCCTTTCTGGTCTGCATCAGGCTAGATGTCTTGGCCAAGACAATGGGCCCCAGGAGTGTGACTACAAGGACTTGCCTGACAACAAAGTAATTCTTCAACTGAAGGAAACTCTTTTTTTATCACAATATTTGAAGATCACAAAGTTCCCTTAATGTGTGATCACTGTAAAATTACTGTTAAAGACTACTTTAATAAAAAAGATACTATCAAGTTGATATTTGAATGGCTAATATTTTTGCCTTTTTTATTTGCTCCTACCTGCCCTCATATCTATATGCATACTTCCCACTTCTGATATTTGTCTTAGGCTAACGATTTTGATGACTTGGTGCTATTGCCAAAATCTCCTTCAACACGTTTTTTATTCTGGTTTTTGTCCATTATTTATAAAAATCTACACTTTTCAACTCATCTTGTCACTTATTTCTTTAATTAAATATGGAAAATCTTGGCTAAGAGCTCAATTTTCTAAGACAAGAGATTATTTGAATACAAATTTTAACAAGAATTTGAGTATACTGACAAGCTGACGGAATGAATTTTTCTCCTAATTACAATGGATTTTTGAAATTACTTTAGCTCTATTTACTAAAAGAACAAATACTTTTCAATCCTTGCTAAGGCAGTCAATGGGCTTTATCTATTGAAAAATGGAGTAGTTTCCCAGCTTTTCCTGAGAGTTTATCAAGTCCCTCTCTACTAACATCTGCCCTCCCTCCACACTGCCATCAGTATAGACTTAGGGGAGGCCTGAGGTCCAAGAAGCTGCCTTCTCACACAGATGCACAAGTAGGGGCCAGCCGAAGAGCCACGTGCTATACTCACGAGTTGCAACAATCAGGAATTTCATTGTCTGTAGTGCAGTTATCAACCAAGTCATGTTTGGCAATGTTAAGCAATCATGAGACAGTGTCAGATTCCAGCTTCCCTACAGGGAGCTGCTTTTATCTCCTTATATTATCATTGCTTATGAAATTTCTTCAATGTATTCTTCTAAATTATACATAGGGAAGCAGCATACAGGGAAGATTATAGAGTTCCATGTACTAATTCTGGTTCAACCATCATTCACTGAGAATCGGTTTCCTTAGCCATACGATGGAGGCAATGATATTCACCCTCTCTCTCTAGAAAAGCTTTAAGAATAAAGCAATGCAAAAGTGCTTGCCATACGATAAAGAACCACTGAAACAACTTTATATGTAACACTGATTTTTTTTTTCAATGAACCAGAGTAGATGTACTCTCTTTTCTCAAGGAGTGAACAGCACTTTTCAAACCCTAATAAATGTCAAGGTTACAAAGGTACAAATATCACTTGTAAAGTTCAGCATAAAGGTAAATAGGGCGGCTTATTAGCATCCACAAGAACTGCAAGTAATTTGAACCTAATAAATATCCTGAAAATATCCATAAGAAAATAGCTAATCATGTGGGGAAAAAAAAAAAGTCTCTTTTAATGTCATACTCTACTGGCTTCTTGGGCATGCGGCTAGTTTACCCTTTTCACAGTTTTATGCCACTATCTTCAGCAATAGAGTTTATCTAGTACACAAGTGAGCTTTGAAGTCAGACAGCCTAGATTCAAAGCCCTTCTCCCCACATATTTCTTCTGTGACTTTGGGCAAAGTACATAACCTCTCCATGCCTCAATTTCTTTAACTGTAAGATAGAAAAGGTCAATGCCTGCTGCATAATAAATGCAGATTAAATGAAATAGCGAACATGAAACACTTAGCACAGTATCTGATATACAGTAACATGACACAATGTTACTGTACACATGTTACACAATGTTAGTTATCAACATTGTTAGTAACGATTATTACACTGCTGCTGCTCAGTTGCTCAGTCATGTCCGACTCTTTGTGACCCCATGGACTGGAGTTCTCCAGGCTCCTCTGCCCATGGAATTTTTCAGGCAAGAATACCAGAGTGGGCTGCATTCTCTCTTCCAGGGTATCTTCCCAACCCAGGGTTTGAACCCACGTCTCCAGCATTGCAGAAGAATTCTTTACCACTGAGCCATCAGAAAAGCCCAACGGTCCTTATAATGGCTAATATTTATTATCTATTATTAGAACATATCTCTACATTAGGAATCTTCATAATCACTTTAATACTGAATGACCTAGTATATAAGCATGAGCGGTTCTGGAAGGAAGCAAGAGGTTTCAGTGCAGGGAAATGTAAACAGGACAATTTCTCACCACTAGTTTGCTTTGAATAGGCATAAGCTAGTTACAATCATTTCCTGAGTGTCTTTTTTTCCTCTCTCTCAGTTGTCAATTAAATTATCCAGTGTGGCAGAATTCTCAGAAATTTCCACACTGTAAGTAGGATTTTGAGGTGCTCAACCACACACACAAAAAAAGGTATAAGAAGATATCTAACATAGGTAAATAAAGGTATAAGTATATAAAATAAAGGTGTAAGATATATAAAATAAAGGTACAAGATAAATAAAATAAAGTTTAAGTTAGTTAGAAGTTGGAAACATTTTAACAATTATCCATGACAAGTCACACAAGGCTTTTGAGCATAATGCCTACATTCTAAGTTACAAGTGACGACAGTTATAATACAGGCAAAAGATGGCATCCACTTTTCATGATTTATAGATTTATGTGAAAACCCAGTATCTCCTCCTAGGGATACTACTCCCACACACATTAACACACATGGGGTGGAGATCATAAACAACTAGTATGTATGGAGATTAGAATCCTGCCTCTTCTTCCAAAAATTAATAGGAACAAACACTGTTTCATAAATAGTCAAGCCCAGAAAAAGTACGTATTTGAGAAAAAATAACGTGTATGTTTATCACTAAAACAGTCATAGAAGTTGGTAGCAGGCATATTTCAACAATTCAGAACTGCTCTCAGTCCCTGAAAAATTATTTACTCTTTTGAATCTGGAACCCTTCCATTTGCTGCTCCCTCTACCTGCAATATTTGTCCATCCTCAATCAAGTCCTGGCAACCCACTCCAGTGTTCTTGCCTGAAGAATCCCAGGGACAGGGGAGCCTGGTGGGCTGCCGTCTATGGGGTCACACGGAGTCGGACACGACTGAAGCGACTTAGCAGCAGTAGCAGCAACTTCTCTTCATTCTTGACTTCTCAGCTGAAATGTCTCTTCTAATGGCAAAACTTCTCAGACAGCACATGTGAAGACAAACTGCCCTTGCTAAGTACCCACATGCCCTGTATTTCACCGCAGATGTGCATTTTCATAATATATCTTACCCCTTATTTATTTATATCCCCAACTAGATAGTAAGCTCAAGGAAGGCAGGAGCTGTGTGCATACTATTATCACTGCATCCTAAGCACTTAACACATGGCTGATACTCTGTAGGTTCCTGTTTAACATTTGCTGAAAAATGTTAAATGCTCTCAGATTCTAACATCACTTCCAAATTGCATCTAAGCAAATACAATTATTACGTGCTTTGTAAATAACTTCATTATTCGCTTTTTCAAATAAATATATAATATGCCATGCTGTGTGGTATAGTCTCCATTATGGTTTTATATTTTTCAACGCCAATGACCAAGAATCCTTTTAGTAAATACTTAAAAATAAGCAATCAGACTTAGCTTCATTTTTCTTTGCCAGGAAATAAGCTCAAAGGACTCTCAAGGGCACTTCAGCCATTTTTGCCTTCTCAGATACCCAGGGATACATCTACTCCAGGTTTTAGTCAGAAAATGCACGATGTGAAGGAAGGATGAATGGATCAGGAGGCACACAAAAGGCCTGACCTGTCTTTCTCGTCTTAGCAAACTATGTAAACAGAAAGTCATTTAACTTTTCCAACTGTCTCAAGTGTCGCAGAATGATAAGACTGACTCAGGCAATTTCTAAAAGGGAAACATTTACATGACATTAAAACAGAAAGAATACAGTCAACCACGCAAAAACTTGTCAAGAAACTGGTAGCTGGAATCTGGATTAAAACCAAGGAAACTGAGGAGGAAGCAATACAGCCGAGGAGGAAGAGGTCTGAGCAGTGGGATCTCCAGCAGAACAGGAGGGGGACGCTCACTTGGGTCCTCCCCAGAGCAATGCCCGGGGCAGCGGGAGATCAGTGATGAGGCCGGGCTACAGGGATACTGACACCCCTGGGTGGTCACTGTCATCCCCGATTTGTCTGATGCTGCCTAAGTTCTCATTCATCCACTCAGGTCTAGTGTTAACAGATTACGTTGATTTGTTAATTATAATCAAGGCTTAACAGATAAAAATTTGGACTCTAGAAACACACATGCATGCTAATTAATAAGGCAGTTCAGAGTACTATTGGTTAATGGGCAGCAATAACCGCTTCGGGCCCCCAGAGTTCTGCTGGACAGATTACTAGTTCTTTCAGTGCACAAAGCTGAATTCTGCATGAAACTAGATCTGCATGATCTTAGCTTATAATATTATTATGCCAAGATTCTTTCCTCATTTTTGCTTGCTTTTTTGATGGGTTATTATAATGCAAAACAGAAAGGAACATAAAGAACAGATTTTTTCTTGATGATTGCTTTGGACTAGTTTTCCCAGCAACTACTAGCACGGATCTTTTCCTGTTCAGTGATATTCCATGATAAATGTGAGGATTCTCATGTATAGATGGGGGTAACGATGTGAGTTAGGAGACAAAAATGGACCATCTGGCCCTCTCCTCAGAGAACCATCAGCGATGTTGGAGTGCCCATAGAGTCCAAAGAAAGTTACTTATTTGGAAGCAATGCTGGAAGGAACGAAACTATAGGAAATTAGGGGACGTGATATGGGGAACATCTGAATAATATCCCCTCATCAAAAATCTGATCTTCAAGCCTGCCACAGAGACTAAAATCTCACCATAGGGTCGGATCTTTGAGTTTTAAGGACTTAATTTCTAGTGACATTTCAAAGTCTGATAACATTTAAATAGTAGTGGAACATATTTGAGGTCATTTCCAGTCGTTAATATAATAACAGAAATGAGTATATCAAATGAGTCATTCCTTTAGCAAGATTCTACTGATTAGGGCACCAAACAATAAAATTTAGGATGATAGGGAGATGGAAAGAAGGAGGGAAAATAGCTCCAGGATAGAGCTGCCTATTCCAAAGACAAAATCAAGGTAGGAATACCTGAAAGGTGAATAAGAGTCAAAGCAGGTAATGAGCACTGGAAAGGGGAAATGTCTACTTCCTAATCTTGGTAATGTCTGAAGAAACACAGTCTTGGCCTTGAAGCAACGTTCAATGCATTCATTCATTTAGCAATGTATTAGGTACTAACATGCTCCAGGCACTGTTGGAGGTACTTTGAATACCAGCATTCACAAGAATCTCTTAACAGGGAGGCAGTCTACAACGGCAGGAACAGAAGCGCATGCAAAATATCCAGAGGACCTCACGGCCAAAGCTATAAAGCTCGGGTGAGATGGCAGGGAAAGTCTTTTTGAAAGAAATGACATCTATCAAAATAATTAGAAATAAGACAAAACCACACCCACGTGTAAGAACCATCTAGAATTTTCTCTCAATGAAGACTGGACTGGAACTGATCCTCTACTGACCTCCACACATGTGTCTTTCAGAAGCCTACCATCTACAGCAATGAGAGTGATGGTGTCTGGACAGGAAAGACACTAGAATCTTGAGAGGATATGAGATCTCTGAGGGCTTTAAAAGAAAAAGAAAGTAAGTTAAAACAAAATCCAATGAAGTTTTATGATTCCAAAGTTACCAGCATCCGAATGTTATCTTGGAGGATAATGTTCTTCAGTTTTACAGGCTTTTCGGTTGTATAAAGTTGAGCAAAACTATATTCTGGAATGTCCAACTTAATAAGGATGAAGACATATATAATAGTATGATAATGAAGTAAGTCCTTCCTTAGAGTATTTGGTAGTATTCCCTAAAAAATGTACCTCTGAATCCAAAGTCTCCAAACATTTACCTCTTTTTCATTTTTCAAGACACTTTCCTCTAAGTCAGATGATTTGTGGACCCTAATTTATAAATAAGATAGAAGCAACATTTAATAATATAGTAGGCTGAATTTAGGCACAAATGCTTTTTTACTATTTATTATAGAATGATTTGGCTAGTGATGTGACTTGAAATGATTAGTTTATTTTGCACATGAATCTCCTAGCCCTTATATGCCAGGCCTCTCTCAAAAAGAAGCTTCAGGAAGGAAATATCTCCGTTTTGGAGGAGAAGTGGTCCAGAGAAAGTTACAGAAGCACAGACAAAGGATGTAAGATCACCCAGGGACCTGCCGCGGAGAAGGCCATGGCACCCCACTCCAGTACTCTTGCCTGGAAAATCCCATGGACGGAGGAGCCTGGTAGGCTGCGGTCCATGGGGTCGCTAAGAGTCGGATACGACTGAGCACCTTCCTTTTCACTTTTCACTTTCATGCATTGGAGAAGGAAATGGCAACCCACTCCAGTGCTCTTGCCTGGAGAATCCCAGGGACAGGGGAGCCTGGTGGGCTGCCGTCTATGGGGTCGCGCAGAGTTGGACACGACTAAAGCGACTTAGCAGTTAGCAGCAGGGACTTGCCAATAACCAAAGCAATAGTTCAACAAATAAACAGGGGAAATATCAATAGTAAACTCTTCAAAAACAACTGAAGTACCTGGGAAGGAAAGTGGAAGGTGAAACATAGGTTCAGCTATTACAGGGAAGCTGACCCTATACAACTGCACAGTCTGAGACTGACTTGAGGTGAATGTGTGCGGTGGACAAACACGTGTGTGCCAACCATCAGCCTACCGCCTCTCGGCTAGAAACCCCGCTTCCTCCTTCCGGTACTGAATCCACACTTTACAATGGTTCGCTTTTGCCAGCTGGTCAAAACAGGCCACTGAGAGACCGGCAGCTCGGGAATAAGCAGCAGCGGTTGACATTCTTCCGCACATTTGCTTTCTGCTTCCATGTGGCAGAGGGAAGGCCGAGACCATGTGGGGGCACAGTGTCCCCCACAGCCTCCTCTGAAGCACTGACCACCCCAAGCCAGCCTGGGTTTCTGGGAGGAGACCCCCGAGGCCTTCACCCCAGTAGAAGACAGTGTACTGTGGGCAGTCAAGCTCTCTCCATCTGAGGTCACCATCTCAGCCTTATGGGGACCTTCCCCTAAATTCCTTCCTGATTCACTAACTCTATAATCACAGGGATGGTAGCTATCTTCTGCAATTGCTAACTCTGTATTCCTTCAAATTTTCTTTACCTTTTTTATCAAATTAATAATCATTATTTTTTCCCTGCTCAAGATATTACTGTAGATTTTGTCTTCTGACTGGATGTGACTGATACAAGGTCACACTTAATAGTCAAGAGTCCCAATTTCCTAGTAGCTTTTCTCCACCTATTAATTCAGAATGTCCAATTCCTACAATGTCCAACACTAACACCACCACAACTAGATATTTCTGAGATCCACAAAGTGTCTTATACAGACCCACCAAAAAGTATACTCCTGGTGAGTATACTCAAAGAGTATACCCTCTGGCATTAACCGATGCAGGGAGTATCAAACAGGCAACCACACTTCCCTGGGGACTGCCACTGGACCTGCATATAATCAAAGCTCTGGAGAATTCTATGGCAAAGCACAGCAGGAGTTCTGTCTTGTTCCATTTACGGAAAAGACTCACAAAGCAATGATGCTGGAGTCCTAATGTTTTACACAGATTTTAGGGAAATTGCATTTTATGATGGCTTCTTTTGTTTTCATCCCTCTCCCACTCAGTCTCCATGGGATTTAGACACGTGTGCAACAGGAAAACTGAATGAGTGATGGGCAACATGTTGAACTTGAGGCTGGCTTTGTTCTTCTGTGGCTAAGGTTCACTTTTTACAACAGCTTCATCCTTATTTTCCCCTCAGAACAAGTTCTTCTAAGACTGCTGTCAATGCACAGAAAAAGTGCCCACCCCAATAGTTTTCCAGACCAATTACGTTACATTTGCATTTTACTTAGAACTTCTCCATACTTGTAAAAATGTACACAGATGTGTAATAGTATGGCTTAATAGTTCAATATAATTTGAATATAACATAAGAGAGGACAGAGAAGAGAGAAAGAGGAAGGAGATAAAGTCATTTAACTAAAAAGGGCTTGTTTATGAGTTCTACAACTCACAGTTATTTATTATTTATAAATAATATAAATAGGAAGCCATTTGTATTATTTATAAATAGATTAATTCAGAGGATAGACTGGGATGAGGAATAAGGGCAGATAAATCTAAAAGCAGAGAATCCCTTATCTCTCACCTGTCTTTCCAAAGGACAGAGACTATCAACAGAATCTAGGCTAATATTGACAAAATACATTAAATTTCTTTTAGAAAAAATGTCCTCTAACACAAAACAAGATAGAGAAAGTCATCCTTTTCACTTAATCTGATTTTTAAAACATAACATTGAATGTAATCTCTATTCTGGCAAAGAACAATGAGCTTGATTTTCAATGGATGCAATTCATGACTTTCTCATCAATTTGTAAGAAAAATGACTATACCTTCTAAAGATGATATATGAGAATTCAATACACAAAAACATCAAAATAGGAAGCTGTTGTTAAATATAAATGGATGAATTAT
Source organism: Cephalophus harveyi (assembly GCA_006410635.1). Classification (NCBI taxonomy): domain Eukaryota; kingdom Metazoa; phylum Chordata; class Mammalia; order Artiodactyla; family Bovidae; genus Cephalophus; species Cephalophus harveyi. The sequence continues at coordinate 345,639 of SJYT01059232.1, read as the reverse complement.
TTCTGGGATGAAACTGAAATAATCCTTCTATATATGTCAGTTCAGTGTATTTTCTAAGATGCATTTATATAACTGATACCTTTTCTCTAACAGTCACATCACTTTAATTCTTAAGTGTAGATCATTGTCCCTATTTAATGAAAAAACTCATTCATCTTATGTGTATTTAAACATTTGTACAACTAGAGAAGCAAAAACATACCCTAATTGGTTTGTTTACGTGAATATTTTTAAAACATACATTGTTAAGGAACAAAAGAGATCTTCATTTACTCAGATGCAGTGTAATATTAATAGATTGCACCCAGGACAAAAAAGAAAATTCACAATCTCTTGTTGTAAAGATATACTTCTGAGCCTGTATGTAAGAAAACTATGAATTTGAGTTAATTATTCATAAGGCAAAAACATAGCTTACCTACTTGTGGAGCTGAAAAGGTTCAAAAGATTTGTAACTACCTCTTCCTAACTTCTCAGGTGACTGTGGTCCTGGAACTGAATTGTGATCCTTGCCTGTTTTCTATTCTACAACCAAAGGGTTAATAAACTCTATCCTTTAACCATCCCCCCGAACAGATAGAGAGAAAAATGGCTTTATCAGAAAGAATGTTACAGGAAGAGGAAGAAAACATGTGCCTGAATTGTCTATTTCATGAATACAGTTCACCCTCCAAATCCTTGGATTCCACATCCTTGGATTCAACCACCTACAGATTCAACCAATTACAGATCAAAATGTTACAGAAAAAAATTCAGAACATTCCAAACAGCAAGATGAATTTGCCACATTCCCCACAACTGCTTATCCATAAGAAACAGTTTATTTACGTAGTATTTGCATTATATTAAGTTGTCCAGAGATAATTCTTTAAATCATCTCTAGATAACTTAAGCTAAAAGGTATCACTATTTTATATGAAGAATTTGAGTATCTGCAGACTTTTGTATCCCAGAGGTCGCAGAACCATTCTTGAATACCGAGAGACAGCTTCATAAATTTTTGATTTTGCCCTGTCTTTAAATTTTTTCTTCAGTTTCTCCCTCTCAATCCCTGTTTCCCCCTCTTTTACCCAATTTCTGGTCATTTGTTTTTGCTACAATAGGATGTGCGTTGCTGAAACATTAGAAAACGGTGGTGATGAAATGAGAGTGTTAGTTTTCTGTTTGCTGCCATGACAAATGACCACAAAATGGATGCCTTGAAAACACCAGAAATCTGTTCTCTGACAGCTCTGAGTACGAGAAGCGCCGAATCAAAAGTGCCCACCTGGCCACCCTCCTCCCCCAGGCGCGAGGACGGACCGCACGCATTGTCTCTTCCAAGTCTGGGGGCTACGGGAACTCCTTGACGTGAGCATCCGTCACCCCTCCCCGTCGTCTGCCCTGACAGTCCACCTCCAGTGTCGCAGGGCCTCTTTCTTCTTCTTCTATCTTCTCGGTGCCATTGGATTTAGGGCCTACCCGGAAAACTGAGGATGATCTCCTTACCTCAACATCCTCAATTTATTTATAGCTGTAAAAACTCGTTTTCCAAATAAGATTTGGAAACTACAACAATTTCAGGATATGCAGACTTGCCTTTTTAGAGGTCATCATTTAATCCACTACCAATGTCAGAATAAGGAAGTGAAAATAACTGATAGAAATGATGTATTTGTGTGTGACAAACATTATTAAAGTCATTGTTACTTATATAATCGATGGAAATTTGATGAGTTTAGAGGAGAATAAAATAAACATGTACTAAAGAGCTACTATGTACCAGACAAAGTGTGAATCCAGGTTTTCTATAGCTGGAGAATCTATTTTTTTAGAAAATAATATAAAATTATGAATACAGAGGTAGAAGTGAAACTAAGTACATATTTAGAATAAGGAAAGGTTCATAACAAATTACAAAGTTTTTAAAAGCTGACAAATACCAAGAACATTAAATCTAGAGAACAATTTAGCACTTTTGCATTATTAATTACCTCTTCTATATACCTTTTCCCTATATTTTGGTGTTAATTCTCTCTGAGATAGAGAACAGTATTTGTTCAGATTTTCTCCTTTGAAATCAAAAACAGGATCCAGATGAACAATGATATCTACCAAAGTCAGGTTTTCACCAGGCAAGTGGGTAGACATGGAGATGATGATGAGCCAGAACCACTCACAGGCCCAGGACCATCACCTACAGCATGATCTGGGCTTCCTTTCCACATCCCTAAAGTAGATGCTGACATTGAAAGGAATCTGTGCAAGTGAGGGCCCTGAAACTTAAGCTTTGTGGGTTTCATCTTAAATTCACTTTTTAAATCAGGTACTACATATATTGAGAATTACTTTAAAAGTTTAAACGGTTGCTTAAATTAGTTTGATATATAGGATTACAAATGACACATGATAAATATTATTTCCAAGTTAGGGCTTTGTAAAATTTGAATCACATGTATTCAGTCTAAGAAGGTATGATTAGATTTGGCATTAACCAGTGAAATCTACTACAGAAATAATTAAGATCACTTCCCTTACTAATAAACAGCCAAGGGCAAAGTTTATACCATGACACATAGGAATTTGCATATATGCTTTCAATACAGTACTAGTTTTATTTAACACTGAATAAACATCAATCAGAATGCCTGTGTACAAAACAAGGAAATGCCCATTTGCAAATAACCTTTTCCCTTTTTCAAAAACAAATGACCTATATACCATAAGTATGATCACACAGTAAGAAGATAAGGATTAAGAATAACAAAATAGCATTTAAAGAACTGTCTTACAGTAGTTCACTTAAGCACGTAAGGTACACAATGCAGGTCCTAAGAATAAACTAGTAGAATAAAATCTGTTTTATGGTTTAAAAAAAAAAAAGGAATGGCATTCTAAGATACAGCTGCATAGACTATATGATGAATATTCAACATATGAGAAACTGACAAATTTATCTTTACTCCATCATTAAGCATTTTTGTGACAAGCTGGGTATTCATCGCATTAGGGGTCTTTTTTGTGTGTATTCTTTTTGTTTAATGCTTGCTCATGCCCTTTCCTGACATCCTGCAAGACTAGTCTTTTCTTTTCCAAATTTCTGATTGCTCATATTGTTAGAAACTCATACTCAGAGAACTCTTTTCAACGACAGGAAGACAGAACCTTGGTCAAAACTCTTTATTCCATCATCAAAAGCTTGATCTAATAGTTTTTCCCTTGGCCAACAACAACAAAAAAAGGTATCAGAAATAAATGTAAGCTTTTCATTGGCAAATATATATTCTTAATCATACTTGCTCACTATCATTTCACTTCCTTTATAACTTTCATATTACCCCTAATTTAAAAAAAGATAACTCCTTATTTTATATCAAAGCCTACCACTTCAAAGATTTCCACTTCTCAAAGTAAATTATTCTTTTCATACATCTTTTACTGCTATATACAAGACACAGCATTTGATGGGGGGAGGGGGCATACGTCATCCAGTTTTAGATCACTCATTGAAATGACATTCATCTAATAGTTCACTGAGAAAAAAAAAATCAATGTCCAGAATGAATTCCTAGTGTTAAGCTGGGAAACAACAGAGATAATAGGACTAAACTTTGATCTCTAGAAACCTAGGACACCACCCTCACTAAGAAGCTTGCAGGAAGATTTTTCAGTAAACTCTTGAAGTTTGACAAAGCTGTGCACAAGAAGATTTCACAGTTCCTTTCCAAGATTTGACAAGAAAGAATACTGTTCACGTAAAAATAAAATCTATATGAATGTACATCATCAGGAGAACATTAGAGCTGTGGCTCCTTCGTATATTATGTATTCAGTGCCTTTAAGTGCTTCACTGTCTCTGAGTTCATAACCAAACATAAATACAGGTTAACACATTTTCAATATTCCTAAGCTAAGAGCTTATGTTATCAATAATGGTCCAGCTACTCCCTTCATATTCCCAAGCATCTCAATTATACTGCATACCAAGAGGCATCCTTAAGAATTTATGCAGGCTAACAGTTTTTAAAAATCAAATTTAAGTCTGCTTTAGAGTTAGGAGAGCCAAAGGTCTCACTTTCTTGAAATATTTATTCTAGAAGAGATTTTGTTGGACACAAGACAAAATATGTAAACAGGTGGCAAAGCTCAAAATTATACTTGCATAGTGTTCATACCAAAGTTAAATAGGAAACGGCCTTGCCTACCAATATAAACAGCTGCTGCTGCTGCTAAGTCACTTCAGTCGTGTCCGACTCTATGCGACCCCAGAGATGGCAGCCCACCAGGCTCCTCCATCCCTGGGATTCTCCAGACAAGAACACTGGAGTGGGTTGCCATGTCCTTCTCCAATGCAGGAAAGTGAAAAGTGAAAGTGAAGTCGCTCAGTCGTGTCCGACTCTTAGCGACCCCATGGACTGCAGCCCACCAGGATCCTCCGTCCATGGGATTCTCCAGGCAAGAGTACTGGAGTGGGGTGCCATCTCCTTCTCCCAATATAAACAGCAGTGACTGGTAAATAAAATAAATAAATGCCAGAAATGCATGTTTGTCTAAACAAAGATGAGTGTAAAATGGCTTGTATTTATCATAAATATCCAGCAACAAAACAGCCTGTTTCACTGAACACCAAGCAGAATCTACTTACTTTGTTAAAACAAATGTGCCAATCAATGCAAAGTGATTTTTCAAATGATACTGATTTTCCATTAATTATGCACATTCATAAAAAAGACTGATATAAAAATCTTTCCATTTATATAAAAATGCATATCAAACACATTTTTGTAAGTATGTCTAATCAGACTTTGATTTTTAAGAATTTAAAGAATGCATAATTACCTACTGTCCTGAAAGGGGAAAGATTTTTTTACCTTAAAATTACTGTTACGATAAGAATTCAAATAACAATACTCTATCAGAAATGGAATGATAAATCCTGGCTATCTGAGAGTTTTCTAGAAAGCCATTTTTTTAATATTGACTTATTACTGAACAATATATTTTTAAACATTAGGTTATTTTATTATTATAGAGTAAAAATTATTGTACTGTTGAAATCTATCTGATTTATGCCCCTAATGTATTGATTTCTAATTAATTAAGGTTTTACTGACTGAAGTCTAAAGTGGGCACTTGAATCATAATATGCATTTATGCCCCAATTGGAAGGGTTACTGTAGTTTGAAAGTGTGGTTTTAATCATTCAATAATAAGATATTGCTATGATAACAGGTTATCATCAGCAAGCATCTGAGAAATAATTTTTTCAGTGTTCTAGAAATTTAACTGAATACTAGAATCAGAAGAGTCATAGCTCCAACTGGATGTTTTATGCTTTATTTCACTTTACTTTCATCCAAATACACACATCCTAGTGCCTTTTCTGAACTAAATATATTCTCTAAATAGAAGAAGGTAGGGAACGTGTCCTAAACAAAACAAAGATGAAGGTGAGATGGCTGTTTGGCTAACAATAGTGCTGAAAACCGTGATTCAGATTAGTGAAATGTGCTAGAAATGGGTACCAAACAAGTTTTAAGCCATCCGTGTGGGCCACTTCTTTCCTAGGAAGAGAGTTTCTCTCTCTCTCTCTCTCTCTCTCTCACACACACACACACACACATACACAATGTGACTGCTGCTGCTGCTACTAAGTCGCTTCAGTCGTGTCCGACTCTGTGCGACCCCACAGACGGCAGCCCATTGGGCTCCGCCATCCCTGGGATTCTTCAGGCAAGAACACTGGAGTGGGTTGCCATTTCCTTCTCCAATGAATGAAAGTAAAAAGTTAAAGTGAAGTTGCTCAGTCGTGTCTGACTCAGCGACCCCATGGACTATTATGTATCAAATGCTTGAATATAAGATACATTCAATCTTCACAATATATTGATATTTGACCTCCTATTAACACAAGCATTGCATAGAAATAGTCAAATATTTCAACATCACACCTGGCCAACAACATTAAATCTCTGTTATCCTATTAAGAATCAGGAAATAAAGTATTTTATTAAAGAGCTCAAGGAAGCAAAAATAGAGGTCAAAAGCTATGTACAAACTCTATTTTTAAATATTATTCAGTTCAGTTCAGTTCAGTCGCTCAGTCGTGTCAGACTCTTTGCGACCCCATGAATCGCAGCACACCAGGCCTCCCTGTTCATCACCATCTCTTGGAGTTCACTCAGACTCACGTCCATCGAGTCAGTGATGCCATCCAGCCATCTCATCCTCGGTCGTCCCCTTCTCCTCCTGCCCCCAATCCCTCCCAGCATCAGAGTCTTTTCCAATGAGTCAGCTCTTCGCATGAGGTGGCCAAAGTACTGGAGTTTCAGCTTTAGCATCATTCCTTCCAAAGAAATCCCAGGGTTGATCTCCTTCAGAATGGACTGGTTGGATCTCCTCGCAGTCCAAGGGACTCTCAAGAGTCTTCTCCAACACCACACTTCAAAAGCATCAATTCTTCAGCACTCAACCTTCTTCACAGTCCAACTCTCACATCCATACATGACCACAGGAAAAACCAGAGCCTTGACTAGACGGACCTTAGTCGGCAAAGTAATGTCTCTGCTTTTGAAAATGCTATCTAGGTTGGACATAACTTTTCTTCCAAGGAGTAGGCATCTTCTAATTTCATGGCTGCAGTCACCATCAGCAGTGATTTTGGAGCCCAAAAAAATAAAGTCTGACACTGTTTCCACTGTTTCCCCATCTATTTCCCATGAAGTGATGGGACCAGATGCCATGATCTTCGTTTTCTGAATGTTGAGCTTTAAGCCAACTTTTTCACTCTCCTCTTTCACTTTCATCAAGAGGCCTTTTAGCTCCTCTTCACTTTCTGCCATAAGGGTGGTGTCATCTGCATATCTGAGGTTATTGATATTTCTCCCGGCAATCTTGATTCCAGCTTGTGTTTCTTCCAGTCCAGCGTTTCTCATGATGTACTCTGCATATAAG
>SJYT01059232.1:314987-338686 GCA_006410635.1 Cephalophus harveyi | reverse complement strand
TCTAACTGTTGCTTCCTGACCTGCATACAGATTTCTCAAGAGGCAGGTTAGGTGGTCTGGTATTCCCATCTCTTTCAGAATTTTCCACAGTTTATTGTGATCCACACAGTCAAAGGCTTTGGCATAGTCAATAAAACAGAAGTAGATGTTTTTCTGGAACTCTCTTGCTTTTTCCATGATCCAGCGGATGTTGGCAATTTGATCTCTGGTTCAGTGACTACTTATTCCAGCTTCAGGTAGAATTCTATTAAGGATAGATCCCATTTTTCTAGTTCACAGTAGATTAAAAGTATAAAATTAGAGAAGAGGAAAAACGTGGGTAAGACAAAGAAAAGCCAGTTGATTAAAGACAAATATATATATATAATAGGATATCAAAAATTAAACAACAAAGAATCTCAGTGGTCATTCAATTTGAGGAGATAATGACTCAGCGGCCCCCAAACTAGTAACAGTACCTATTATATAGTATATATGGGTGATGTTTCATCACCTACAAGTGATTTAATCTGGTTCATTATACTTGCTGTAAGTAGATATATCAGTGATTTCTAGTGAAAATTTTATGTAGAAAATGGCTTAAAAATATATTCTGACAATAAAGCCAAAATTTTGTTGATATAAAATTTGTTTATGAAGAATATTATATTCCTTGTTGATAAGTATTCATTAATTGCTATGTCAACTTAATGTTTTTAATATTGCATATTTTACTACACAAGCATATACAATCTCATGTACCTACTTTGCATCATGGACTATACTGTAAAAACTGAGAAAACAAAAGGATATATTAACACCTTTGAACCTATCTAGAAAAATAAGAAATTAATTCATGTCAAGCAAACAATTAGTCTGATTAATGAGCCCCAAACCAACGAAGTTGCATTGTTTCTGAAATAAAAAATAAGAGCATAAAGGAAAAACAAATTTAAAAAAAAAAAGGAAAAAAGAGTGGAATAATTTGCCTCCAGGTGTGACAAAAAAAGAGTAATAACATATTGCATACATACAAAAAAGATCCACATTACATGAAATTCTTATCACATAAAAGAGGATGACAGAAGGAAGAACAGGAAGAAGGGAGGAAGATCCAGTATCTTAGGACAGAAGAAAACAATCCAGAATCATGACCTTCTTAAATGGAGTTAGGAAATCTGATCTATAAAGACTGTGATCACAGTGACCTAAAGATCAGCCTTCAGATCTCCTCTGAGAAAAAGAAAATAACTACCAATGGATACTCTGGTTAAAACAAAAAAATCTGCATTTCTATTGCAAAGTACATAACCGTAAGGGTTACTACTTTGGCTTTCAGTTCAGTTCAGTTCAGTCGCTCAGCCGTGTCCAAAAGTTTGGCTTTAGGAACAATCAAAAAATTCAACTACTGTGAAATGATAGACTCATAAATAAATAACCTTGCTTAGTATTAGAAGTTGGCCCATGAAACTGGAAGATGATTCAAGTGTTTTCTTTAATCTTTTCCCCATCTCTGATAATTTCTTTCCTTTCCTTTTGTCCTTTGTGTAGAGGACAAAGCCTGTCAAGATTCATGTCTGCAACACAAACACAACCATCTCCCCTCCAGGTCCCAACCCAGCTGTAAATCCATCATTTCAAATGACAATTCCATAGGAAATCAATATCTTGAAAGGAAGATTGCTTCAACTACTGCAGCACGGACTGTTGGTACAGGCAGTGAATTCAAGAAAGCAGACCCATTTGTATCTGCTGCTCACTCTAGCAAGACTGATTGCAGGTAACTTCCTCAAAGAGGAGCTGGAGGAGCTATTCATTTCTTGGGGTTTTTTTTCCAACTTACTCCTCTATTCTGGATCTAATAACAGTCCTAGGTTATAAACAGCAGCAGGAGATAAACAAGCACCCTGGTCCACTCATAATGCTAAATAATAACTCCACCTATTGTTTAAAGATTGATGCCCTTTCCATTTAACATCTTATTTTTTCATACTGCACATTACTGACAGTGGCTGTAAGTCATTGAGGTTACATCTTAGGATATGCCATCCAAGAAACTGTGTTAACAGCCCAACTCAGGAAGTTTCCTTAAAAACTGTAACCAGATACAAACAAAAAACCTTAAAAGCTTAAAACCTGAGATCTTTCCTGCTTCCAGGGTTTTTAAAAAATATTACATATTTGTAAAATACTTGACTTTTAATTTTTTTTCTGAGTATGTACAATATATAGTAATTGAAGAAAAAATTAAGACTCAGAAGGGAAGAAGAAAACTGGATCAGTGTAAACCATCTCCCAGAGACAATCAGTATTATATTTTTATTTATTTCCTTCTAATCTTTTTCTATATAATTTTTGTTAGTTAATCTCATACTGAGGATACAATCTTAAATCTTTTTATAAAATCTTTCAAAACACAAACTTTCCCCATAACATCATCAATATTATATTCCAAGACTGGATAACAATTTATTTTCTACAACATTTTGTATAATAATTTTTATTTTAAAATGGATTTATTATAATTTACTTAGTCATCTTACTGAGGATTGCTGTTCAGTTGCTAAGTCGTGTCTCACTCTTTAGGACCCCATGGACTGCAGCACACCAGGCTCCTCTGCCCTCCACTACTCCCGGAGTTTGCTCAAATTCAGGTCCACTGAGTCAGTGATGCTATCTACCTATCTCGTCCTCTTGTGTAAACTTCTCTTTTTGCCTTCAATCTTTCCAGCAACAGGATCTTTTCCAATGATTCAGCTCTTCCCACCAGGCGGCCAAAGGACTGGAGCTTCAGCTTCAGCATCAGACCTTCCAATGGATGTGTGTGTGTTAGTCGCTCAGTCATGTCCAACTCTTTGCGACCCCACGTTTTAGATACATATTTTTAAATACCGCTTTTTGCAGATCCCTGATGTACATCATCAGAACTGTCCAGATATCTCTAGGTCAGTGTATGAAATATGTTTATGAGTTGAAATGGAGGATGGTTCTATTAATATATTAGTGACTAAAGCCAAAGAGCAAAGAGTGACTATCAGTTTAATCCCACCAAATCTATGTCTTACGGCACATGAGTTTTAGGCTCCCTAATACCACAGTTTAAAAGTGACCCCACAAAAGTATAGGCAGTATTCTTTACTCTTCTCCCAAGAATGAAAGAAAAGACAGAAAAGAGAGAATGTAGAAAATCAGGAACTACCATCAGACAGAATGAATACTTCAACCTCAGGTTCACGAAGGAAGAGAAAAAAAGAGCTAACAATCATGAAGTACGTGGTGAGAATGAGTTTCTATTTCATGTTAGTGCTTCATATGTGCTTTCATTTGGCCAATACTCTGACTTTAAGAAGAGAATGAATAGTGTTAAGTAGAAAAACTGGTGACATGACAGTCAAGAGCCAGGGGTTTGCGTTTTGGCTCCAACGAGTTCTGTGGCCTTGGACAAGCCAGATGATTATGTCTCATTGAACTGCTTGGCTGGGAAAATTAATGTCTCTGCTTTTCTGTGGTGTTTTTAAATTCTGTGGTTCTCTGTTCTGATTTATATGTATCAGGATAAAATCTGTAGATTTTTTGCTCTCATTTTTCTTACTGTTTTCTGCCTATATACTCAGAGGTATTCATGGCCAAAGGTGGAGAACGGGATACAGGCCAAAACAAATAATTCAAATGAATTTTCTAAGCACATTGCATAGATACTGGTCTGAAGGTCAAAGCTCTTTTCATTTGCAAGATCCAACCACTTGAAAAGGGATGATGTCTACTAGAATTTAAAAATCTGGCGTGACTTTGCTTAAAAGGAACAAAGAATGACTCAGAACAGAGGTTTAGAGCACTGCTTTTCAAACTGCTGGTCAAGGCCACAAGAAGGTCATGAAATCACTCTCCTGAGTCCAGACTAGCATTGAGTTTTTGTTTGTTTTTGCTTTTTCCCCCTAATGAAATGGGATAGAGTACTCTGCAATTCGTAAGAGTAAGGTAAACGTGTGGTATCTGGGGTTGATAAGGAAATGTGTTACTCACAAAAAGTTTCTATCAAAAAATTTTGAAAAATGCCATTTTAAATTACAAACTGTTAACTTTCCAAGCCTCCCCACCAAATTATATACCACTGTCTTCAAAAATTTTAAATATATATATTCAAAGAATGTCCACAAAAAATTATTTATCCTTCTGAAATAAAATTATATTAAAATTTTACATTAAAATCAGCTTAATGAAATGCATGCTAGTAAGTGCATTAGGACTAGAATTGAATATAATAAGAACTGGGGTCTACCAAAGTAAACATGGGAAAGAGAGCTTGGAGAAGCTTGCAGGACAGCAGCAACATGCAACTGGTAAACTGTTGCCCCTGCGCCTCCTTTTCTCACTGAAGGCTTGAAACCCAGATAAACAGAGACTTCAGAGGCCACCAAACTTTCATGAGAATACGTGGCAGGAAAAGCTCCTCCCTTCGGCAGGATGTTGGAGAGAGAAAGCCTAGCAGTGTGATGCTTAACACGGAGCTGCTGCTTTGGACAACAGGGCATGTCTAGACATAGAAATATCCTGAAATCCATGTCCACTCCAGCACCCTTCCTTGAATTCTTTGGAATACAAAGAGAATCTAAGAACAGTCTCCTGCCCAAGTACGGCACAGAGATAAAGTAAAAATTGAGATATGGCAGCCCTGAAAGTGAAGATGATAAGGAATGTTTGGAGGTGGTGAGGGAGACTTAGAGTACAGAGTAAGCTTTTCAGAATAACCACTGGACTTTGCTGACACTGAGAGAACAGAGGGAAAGTTACTAAACAGCAGTGAACACAAAAGAAAGGCCCCTCAGATCATATTCTCTTCCCCCGGTGTCAGGAAGACATGGAAGCACTCAAGAACCTAGAGGATCCTAGAAAGGGGAGTAGGAAGGAAGCCTTGAGGTTGCCAGAATTGGTTCAGAAGATATGATTTAAACTGGACACTGTCTTGATTTGGCAAGAATGTCTTCCATTATGATGGAAATGAGGGCTTAGAATGGATGTTAAGTTCATTTAAACAGAAATAACAAATCTGAGTTTGTAACACTTTATTCACTGCATATCCCTCTTATGTTAGACTTTAAATACTTTTTAAACCATAATAGGGCTTCCCAGGAGGTGCTAGTGGTAAAGAATCTACCTGCCAATGCAGGAGATGCAAGAGACAGGGGTTCTTTCCCTGGGTCGGGAAGATCCCCTGGAGTAGGAAATGGAACTCTGCTCCAGTATTCTTGCCTGGAAAAGTCCATGACCAGAGGAGCATGGTGGGCTACAGTCCATGGGGTTGCAAAGAGTTGGACACGACTGAGCAACTGAGCACCTAAAAGCATAAAATATCTTGTTCTTTGTTTTTAAATCACTTTTATCTCTTAGGCCAGTATCTTCCTCAGAATTGCTGTTCAGTGCTTTCATTCTTGTCTGGAGAATTCCATGGGCAGAGGAGACTGGCAGGCTAAAGTCCATGGGGTCGCAAAGAGTTGGATACGACTAAACAACGAACACTTTTAGTGGTTAGGCCAGTATCTTTCACATAACTTCTGTTCAAAAATGCTGGTTTCGGGGTTTGCAAGCCATTTTATTGGCATAGCATGTATCAGCATCGATATGTATATTGTGTTGGGCTTCCCTGGTGAATCAGTGTAAAGAATGCACCTGCCAATGCAGGAGATGTAGGTTCGATCCCTAGGTCAGGAAGATTCCCCTGGAGAAGGAAATGGCAACCCACTCCAGCAGCCTGGGAAATGTGGACAGAGGAGCCTGCTGGGCTACAGTCCACGGAGGCACAAAAGAATTGCACACAACTTGGTGACGAAACAGCAACAGATTTATATTGTGTACTCAGTAAAGAAGAGGAGGCTGACCTGCCCCAAAGTCTGGGCTCACCACATGCCCCACTGATGTATCTGAAGACTGAGGGACTCAATCAATGAGTGCACAGACGGTCATGTCAAAGTATGTGGTCTATTGCATTACTAAATACAATTTGCATAACTGTGTGATATTTAACATGGTACCATAAATTTATATAATACCACATTTACTCAAGCGGTAACAGTGTTTACACACAAATACTGTTAATGAATGTCTGTGCAATCAAATCTTTCGACATCTTGTAAACATCTGGAAAACTTCTGCTCACAAGTGTCTACAGTGATCCGTGTGTATCAGAACATCAGGCTGATAATGCTGTATAGCAGGCAAGTACTCAAGAGATTAATTCAGAATTTATGCCAACTATGAACCATTATTTCTTGCCTATTTCATAAATAATCAGCAGCACTTCCCTGCTTAGCCATGGCTCCACGAACAAGCCCCTGAACAAGTACACAGGAATGTCAGAGATCCTGTTGTAATCAATTACAAAGAGGTTATATAATATTTTTTCTATTGCTTCTAAATGCCATGATGATTTTTCCTGTTTCAAAGTGTGCTTTTCTACTTCTAAAAAGCCATATGAGTTCTTCTTAAATCTAAAAGTATATTTTACTGAGTAACCACTTTGATGCTTTTGATCTCTACTGAATAAATAGTGTTCATTTTTAATGATCTACTATTTCTCTAGGAGATAATGAAAATTTTAAAATAATTCTCCTGCTGGAAATCAGGTCAATCAACTACAAATAAGCATACAACATAGAATTTTTGCCTAAACATAATAATAATATTCCATAGTGATTTAGATAATAGAATAATTTTCTTTTAGATGTTGCTTTTTCTATGTGCAATGGCAGGAGATAAGATCAAATAGGGTGTGATTTTCCTGTTATAATACTTGGTCAAGAATCCAGCCATATGGATTTATTGATTTCAACTATGGATTTATTGATTTCAACTATGTGAAAAAGAAATGTAATTACTTTTTTGAAGGTGAGTCATTTACCTGAGTCAAGTTTAGTACCTTACAAGCATACTAATTTAATGAAGGTATTCCTATATAGTGTCAATGGTCTCTGGGCAAAAATAACTGAAATAACTTACAAGGCCCCATTCCAATACCACCTTCTCCACCAAGCCTTCCCTGATCCTCCAACTCAGCAACTGACCTCTCCCTTTTCTCAACTCCAGCAGCAAGTAGCATCTGAACCCCTAATAGAACCTATATGTGTCCTTACAAAATGATTCAAGGAAAAAAGAGCATTAATCCCCAAGTAGAAGGATACCAAATTATCTTATTCTGTAAAGGTCATGGCCCAAATTTAGAGATTTTTTACATCATTTGTATTTTTTAAATCTCTTTCAAAGGAAACCAGAAAGCTGAATATTGTTAGAACTAATGGAAATAACAAAGTGCTTTAGCCATGATGGTTTCAAATCCGTCATTTTAAGGCTTTCAGTTCATGAATATTTTATTTATTAATATATACACCAAAGATGTAATCTGCATATGCATGTGTGAATTCATAACAAGGAGGCTTGTTCTTTTGTGCAAAGTAGACTTGTACTTTACTTGTCAACATTAAATGCGCGTACTAAACAATAAAGTCATTTGTAATGAAAAGTATACTTCTCCAAAAGCAAAAATGTATTGTCAATGCTTGACAGAATGCTTATAACACTTTAGTAAACACATTAGTTTCACATAAGGTTATTTATTTTCATTTGCTCTCTCTTTTTCAAAACAATGAGTTAAACTTTCATTGCAACCAATGTACAAGGCTGGATAACCCCAGTGAATTAATTATAAAATGCATGTTAAGAGTTCAGCACAGTAGCTAGCTCCCTCTAAGGGCTAAATAAAATATTGCCTAATACAAATCTTACTTCGGTTGCACATGTCAGAAATCCACTTAGAACAGCCTAAAGGGACAAAAAATAGATTTTCCAAAGGACGTTAGTTTGTTTTATGAAATCCAAAAAATAACTGGACAACCAAGTTATGGGAAAAACAAACAAGCATCTGGATCTTGGCGGGGGAATGAGATCCAGAACTTAACGTCGTTACTAGTACTTCCTCTCTCCTCACACTAGTTTCATTCTTTCCGGTCACAAATGCCTTTCTCAACTGCTGCTGCTGCTGCTAAGTCGCTTCAGTTGTGTCCGACTCTGTGCAACTCCATAGACAGCACCCTACCAGGCTCCTCCGTCCATGGGATTTTCCAGGCAAGAACACCGGAGTGGGTTGCCATTTCCTTCTCCAATGCATGAAAGTGAAAAGTGAAAGTGAAGGTACTCAGTCGTGTCCGACTCTTGGTGACCCCATAGACTGCAGCCCACCAGGCTCCTCCGTCCATGGGATTTTCCAGGCAAGAGTACTGGAGTGGGGTGCCATTCCTTCTCAACATACACTACCATATCAATCAGAAATTCCACTTCTGCATATTTACTCAAGTGACATAAAAACTTAGATCACACAAAAACCTCACCCACAAAATATGACAGCAGGTTTTTACATAATTACTAAAAATCAGAAACAACACAAATGTCTACAACCGAAGAATGAAGATGCAGACCATGCTGCTGGTACATCCACATGCTGGAACATTACTAAGTGACTGGCAGTTAAAGAAGAAACTATGATAAATGCAACAACACGTGTGCATCTTAAATGTATTTCATTAATGAAAGAACTCAGACACAAAAGACATACCGTATGATTTCTTTTATATGATATTTTTGTAAATGCAAAACTATAGAGACAGAAAATAAATCAGTGGTTGCCAGGGGCTGGGGTGGGGTAAATTTCCAGTTACAAAGGGGATAGAGGAATTTAAAGGATGAGAGTGCTGGAACTATTTCCATATCTTGACTGTGGTGACATGTACAAGATTTATGCATTTCTTAAAATCCAAAGGACTTTACACTAAAATGGGTAATTTTTTTCTATGTAAATTATATCTAAGACATTTTTGAAAAAGAAAAGATAAAGATGGCTTAGAAAAAAGGAAAGATAAATACTGAATAGATAAAATACTGAAGATGTTGTCCTAAAAAGCCAAGCCAATCCAAGATATAGATCACACGAATCCATAAAATAAAAAACCAAACCAAAAGAATGGAACAAATCTAAAAACTAATATTCAAGAAAACATCCTTGAATTACAGATTTGAAACTGCATATAAAACAGCACACATGTACTTGACAATTTAAGAACTACTATTAAAAGTTCAGTTCAGTTCAGTCACTCAGTCGTGTCCGACTCTTTGAGACCCCATGAATTGCAGCACGCCAGGCCTCCCTGTTCATCACCATCTCTCGGAGTTCACTCAGACTCACGTCCATCGAGTCTGTGATGCCATCCAGCCATCTCATCCTCGGTCGTCCCCTTCTCCTCCTGCCCCCAATCCCTCCCAGACTCAGAGTCTTTTCCAATGAGTCAGCTCTTTGCATGAGGTGGCCAAAGTACTGGAGTTTCAGCTTTAGCATCATTCCTTCCAAAGAAATCCCAGGGTTGATCTCCTTCAGAATGGACTAGTAAAATTACCAAACTTTAAAGGAAAAAACCCTTTGTGCATTTTTTTAAAAAAAGGAAAACATTCATTTTATATGAAAAATAAAATTAGATTATCATCATGCTTTGATGGCAATGCTTTATGCCAGAAGAAAATGGAATAATATATTTGAGAATCTCAGTGACAGAACATGTGAATCAAGGATTTCATACCCAGCAAAACTGACTTTCAGATATTAAACAGTGTAAGACAAACTATTATCAACATTAAAGAATTCAGGAATGTTCTCATGAGCACTTCCTTAAGAATCTACCAGGCAAAGAATACTGACAACCAAGATGAGAAATAGCAACATAAGCACTGACAGTGAGCATTAAGTTTATAATTACACTTAGAACCAAAAGAAATGAATTACTAAGTTAAAAGGAAAATATAGTAGGTAATTGTCATATACGCAGACATTGTAGTTCAACTACCAGAAAATGAGCAAGGAATGAGGATGGCATATGCAAAAATCACACATCAATGTGACCCATAAGCATACTGATAGTCATTGTATTAGTATTGTCATTCTAAGACTACTATATGTATAATTTCTTAATAAAGAAAACAAGAAATTATAGCATAAATCTAATTCTGCAAACCCTTATGTTCTTGAGGAAGGTTAAGTAAAATCCTGTCATACTTAAATTGACTTGAAAATATCAGTATAAATCCCCAAGATACATTATCTTTGGATATGTATACATTTAAACACATATATTTCTGTATGTTTCACTCTGCCAACTTAATTAATTTTATTAAAATGCCTACGAACAATGACCAGTCCGAGATAAATAAATATCCCTACCATCCAGACTTTAATCCTGAAATTCAATTTTCCACTAAACCATTCAGCTTGATTTCTTAGAAAAAGTGTGATTCTAGGACTGAGACAGGAAATATGTAAGATAAATGCAAAAAATCTTGTCAGATCAGATAGTAAATACAAAGTAAGCAATCAAGAACTAGCAGGGTCCTGCCAAAACACTCAAAAGTCAAGTGGAAGAGGTTTCCATTGGCCAAAAATGAGACAACTGAGTTTCAATAAGACAATACTCCCAACAGATTGAAATATATCAAAATACATTTAAAACTATGAGTCCTTCATAAAGACAGAGGGAAAAAGCCAATGGGTCTCTAGAAGATGACTGAAAATCAACTCACTCTCCTGGAAACAGGTAAATTAAGAAAAATAAGCATCTATGCTGCTGCTGCTGTTAAGTCACTTCAGTTGTATCCGATACTGCCTCCCTTATATGAATTCTACTATTGGGTAAATACCATAAAAGATGGGGAACAGCAACATTTCATAAAACTATTCCATCTGATAAAAGAAAACAAAATACTAAACTTACATATATCACCAGTTCCCAATTAGCATGAATGGTTGCTAACATTATAATACAAGAGTTACATTGTAACTCTTGAGGAAGAGAGGAAGAGATTCTGGCCAGGATGAGGGGACTGAGATAAAACCAGACAGTACGTGTCTCCTTAATGACAAACCAAGACAACCAATAGGTCTGCCAAGGGATCTAACCCATCAGGTCTTTGGAACCAGCTGTCAACATGCAAGAAGTCAGAGGGCAGAGGAATGTGAGCAATAGCAGAGCACTAAGTATGAAATTACCAATCCAGAGTGGGAAATCCTGAAGGTTAAATGAACTAAGTTCTTCAACAAATGAATTCCAGAAAAGAAACAGATATAGAGAGAAATTTTATGCTAAAAGATATAAAGGGCTTCTTTGGTGGCTCTGTGGCAAAGCATCAGCCTGCCAATACAGGAGACATGGGTTCAATTCCTGGCTTGGGAAGATAACTTGGAGAAGTAAATGTAGCCCACTCCAGTATTCTTGCCTAGAAAATCCCATAGACAGAGAGCCTAGTGGCTACAGTCCATGGGGTCACAGAAGTCTCAGATATGATTTAGCAACTAAACAACAATAAAAGATATAAAAGGCACAGCAAATATGTAAACAAGGTGTTAGACTACAGGGATGCAAAATTGGTAAAGAAGCTCAAAGGAGTGATTAATACAAAAATCAAGGTAGCAAAAGTGACCCAATATTATTCTTCTTTTCCAAACTTATCTTTACTAACTTTTTCAAGTTATATTTTGGATCTCTTTACGTACTGCTGGTACAGTATGAATTATATATTACTGTTTGTAGTTATACTTAATAAATTGTCATTAATTAGATGAATGACAAGGTTCAGTGAGGTGATTAGGATTAGAATAAGGCAAATGGATGAATTCTAGGATGGTAGGCAAAATTCTGTTTCCTAACTCAGGTAGTAGCTAGAAAAGTACTCATATTATATTAATTCACAAAGGCACATATGTGATTTTCTTGTGGTTTTATATCTAGGTGTTTTATTTTAAAACAAAAAAGCATAATTCATATAGAAGGCTGAGAAATAGATTCAAAAGCTTTTTTTAGAGACAGTAAATATAGAAGAATAGTAAAGATAAGTTTGGAAAAAAATAATAATACAAGATCACTTTCTACCAGTTATAAATATAAATGTTTGGTAGTTTGCAGTAGTCTGGTATTAGGAGAGAAATAAAGACATCAAAGAAAACAAATAGAAAATTCACACTTTTACAGTCATATTAGACACATCTAATATGAGAAAAGAACTGGCCATCTAATGTATATGATTATATGGTAACTAAACAAATTTCAAATTGATGTAAGACCTAAAACTTAAAAAGAAAACAATAAAGGAGTTATATAAAATATACCTCGCTGCTGCTGCTGCTGCTGCTAAGTCGCTTCAGTCGTGTCCGACTCTGTGCGACCCCATAGACGGCAGCCCACCAGGCTCCCCGTCCCTGGGATTCTCCAGGTTGGGGGATTAGCCAAAAAAAAATTCTTCTTAAGATAGCCATAAGATCTAGAAAACAAAAAGAAAAAGAAAATATTGACCTTCTGAATAAATGGGAAAAAAGTTTATCTTAAGGACAAAATATAACTAATTTTTAATAGCAGATCAAGATAATGTATTTACAGATTAAATGACTGGCAAAGTATCATTAGCCCTTACATACAAAGAATGCTTATATATCAACAACAAAGCAATCATTTAATAGAAAAAAGCCAAAGATCTTGAGTAGGTAATAGGAAAATGATATATATATATGCATTATCTATCTTATATAGGAAATGATGTTCAACCTCGCTAGTCATATAAATGCAAATTAAATACCATTTACAGGTTTTAAACTATTGGATTTTCAAGAAAAACTAATCAATAACAACACTGTCATTTGTCTCACCTTCTCCATTGACTTATACACACTATCTTGTATAAAACAGACAGCTAGGGGCGAGGAGCTGGGTAACACAGGGAGCTCAGCTTTAAAATTACCAAACTTTAAAGGAAAAAACCCTTTGTGCATTTTTTTAAAAAAAGGAAAACATTCATTTTATATGAAAAATAAAATTAGATTATCATCATGCTTTGATGGCAATGCTTTATGCCAGAAGAAAATGGAATAATATATTTGAGAATCTCAGTGACAGAACATGTGAATCAAGGATTTCATACCCAGCAAAACTGACTTTCAGATATTAAACAGTGTAAGACAAACTATTATCAACATTAAAGAATTCAGGAATGTTCTCATGAGCACTTCCTTAAGAATCTACCAGGCAAAGAATACTGACAACCAAGATGAGAAATAGCAACATAAGCACTGACAGTGAGCATTAAGTTTATAATTACATTTAGAACCAAAAGAAATGAATTACTAAGTTAAAAGGAAAATATAGTAGGTAATTGTCATATACGCAGACATTGTAGTTCAACTACCAGAAAATGAGCAAGGAATGAGGATGGCATATGCAAAAATCACACATCAATGTGACCCATAAGCATACTGATAGTCATTGTATTAGTATTGTCATTCTAAGACTACTATATGTATAATTTCTTAATAAAGAAAACAAGAAATTATAGCATAAATCTAATTCTGCAAACCCTTATGTTCTTGAGGAAGGTTAAGTAAAATCCTGTCATACTTAAATTGACTTGAAAATATCAGTATAAATCCCCAAGATACATTATCTTTGGATATGTATACATTTAAACACATATATTTCTGTATGTTTCACTCTGCCAACTTAATTAATTTTATTAAAATGCCTACGAACAATGACCAGTCCGAGATAAATAAATATCCCTACCATCCAGACTTTAATCCTGAAATTCAATTTTCCACTAAACCATTCAGCTTGATTTCTTAGAAAAAGTGTGATTCTAGGACTGAGACAGGAAATATGTAAGATAAATGCAAAAAATCTTGTCAGATCAGATAGTAAATACAAAGTAAGCAATCAAGAACTAGCAGGGTCCTGCCAAAACACTCAAAAGTCAAGTGGAAGAGGTTTCCATTGGCCAAAAATGAGACAACTGAGTTTCAATAAGACAATACTCCCAACAGATTGAAATATATCAAAATACATTTAAAACTATGAGTCCTTCATAAAGACAGAGGGAAAAAGCCAATGGGTCTCTAGAAGATGACTGAAAATCAACTCACTCTCCTGGAAACAGGTAAATTAAGAAAAATAAGCATCTATGCTGCTGCTGCTGTTAAGTCACTTCAGTTGTATCCGATACTGCCTCCCTTATATGAATTCTACTATTGGGTAAATACCATAAAAGATGGGGAACAGCAACATTTCATAAAACTATTCCATCTGATAAAAGAAAACAAAATACTAAACTTACATATATCACCAGTTCCCAATTAGCATGAATGGTTGCTAACATTATAATACAAGAGTTACATTGTAACTCTTGAGGAAGAGAGGAAGAGATTCTGGCCAGGATGAGGGGACTGAGATAAAACCAGACAGTACGTGTCTCCTTAATGACAAACCAAGACAACCAATAGGCCTTCCAAGGGATCTAACCCATCAGGTCTTTGGAACCAGCTGTCAACATGCAAGAAGTCAGAGGGCAGAGGAATGTGAGCAATAGCAGAGCACTAAGTATGAAATTACCAATCCAGAGTGGGAAATCCTGAAGGTTAAATGAACTAAGTTCTTCAACAAATGAATTCCAGAAAAGAAACAGATATAGAGAGAAATTTTATGCTAAAAGATATAAAGGGCTTCTTTGGTGGCTCTGTGGCAAAGCATCAGCCTGCCAATACAGGAGACATGGGTTCAATTCCTGGCTTGGGAAGATAACTTGGAGAAGTAAATGTAGCCCACTCCAGTATTCTTGCCTAGAAAATCCCATAGACAGAGAGCCTAGTGGCTACAGTCCATGGGGTCACAGAAGTCTCAGATATGATTTAGCAACTAAACAACAATAAAAGATATAAAAGGCACAGCAAATATGTAAACAAGGTGTTAGACTACAGGGATGCAAAATTGGTAAAGAAGCTCAAAGGAGTGATTAATACAAAAATCAAGGTAGCAAAAGTGACCCAATATTATTCTTCTTTTCCAAACTTATCTTTACTAACTTTTTCAAGTTATATTTTGGATCTCTTTACGTACTGCTGGTACAGTATGAATTATATATTACTGTTTGTAGTTATACTTAATAAATTGTCATTAATTAGATGAATGACAAGGTTCAGTGAGGTGATTAGGATTAGAATAAGGCAAATGGATGAATTCTAGGATGGTAGGCAAAATTCTGTTTCCTAACTCAGGTAGTAGCTAGAAAAGTACTCACATTATATTAATTCACAAAGGCACATATGTGATTTTCTTGTGGTTTTATATCTAGGTGTTTTATTTTAAAACAAAAAAGCATAATTCATATAGAAGGCTGAGAAATAGATTCAAAAGCTTTTTTTAGAGACAGTAAATATAGAAGAATAGTAAAGATAAGTTTGGAAAAAAATAATAATACAAGATCACTTTCTACCAGTTATAAATATAAATGTTTGGTAGTTTGCAGTAGTCTGGTATTAGGTGAAGGTGAAGTCGCTCAGTCGTGTCCGACTCTTTGCGACCCTGTGGACTGTAACCTACTAGGCTTCTCCGTCCATGGGATTCTCCAGGCAAGAGTACTGGAGTGGATTGCCATTTCCTTCTCCAGGGGATCTTCCCGACCCAGGGATCGAACCCGGGTCTCCCGCATTGGAGGCAGACGCTTTAACCTCTGAGCCACCATTAGGAGAGAAATAAAGACATCAAAGAAAACAAATAGAAAATTCACACTTTTACAGTCATATTAGACACATCTAATATGAGAAAAGAACTGGCCATCTAATGTATATGATTATATGGTAACTAAACAAATTTCAAATTGATGTAAGACCTAAAACTTAAAAAGAAAACAATAAAGGAGTTATATAAAATATACCTCGCTGCTGCTGCTGCTGCTGCTAAGTCGCTTCAGTCGTGTCCGACTCTGTGCGACCCCATAGACGGCAGCCCACCAGGCTCCCCGTCCCTGGGATTCTCCAGGTTGGGGGATTAGCCAAAAAAAAATTCTTCTTAAGATAGCCATAAGATCTAGAAAACAAAAAGAAAAAGAAAATATTGACCTTCTGAATAAATGGGAAAAAAGTTTATCTTAAGGACAAAATATAACTAATTTTTAATAGCAGATCAAGATAATGTATTTACAGATTAAATGACTGGCAAAGTATCATTAGCCCTTACATACAAAGAATGCTTATATATCAACAACAAAGCAATCATTTAATAGAAAAAAGCCAAAGATCTTGAGTAGGTAATAGGAAAATGATATATATATATGCATTATCTATCTTATATAGGAAATGATGTTCAACCTCGCTAGTCATATAAATGCAAATTAAATACCATTTACAGGTTTTAAACTATTGGATTTTCAAGAAAAACTAATCAATAACAACACTGTCATTTGTCTCACCTTCTCCATTGACTTATACACACTATCTTGTATAAAACAGACAGCTAGGGGCGAGGAGCTGGGTAACACAGGGAGCTCAGCTTAGCGCTCTGTGACCCCTCGAGGGGTGAGATGAGGGGCGTGAGAGGGAAGCCGAAGAGAGGGGGGATATATATATATATATAATCATGGCTGGTTCACAGTGTTGTATGGCAGAAACAATACTGCAATTATCCTCCGATTAAAAATAAATTGAAAAATAAAAACATGATAAGCAACTTTTAATCCTTTCCAAATCAATTTACTGGGTCTTTGCCAACCATGTAGCTATAAAAGAAGACAAGTTGCAGTCAAATGAAGAGAAGCAGAGAACAAATAAATAAATTTAAAAATAATAATCCATGTTTGAGAGTATTCAGGTATATGGGCACTGTCAGAAATTTTTCTCCTCTTGGAAAACTTTCAAATGGATATGGCAATTTTTAAATCCACAAGAATCATTGCTTTTGTACTTTTCATCTTTTTGTCTTTGTACTGAATTCTAGATGAAATCTTTAGTTCAGTCTTCTTAAGATCTAATTAAACTTCATCTATGTTTATCCCACTATTCAGCCCCTTCTTTTTATTTTGATGATCTCTAAATGATCAGCTTTTTTCCCCTACCCGCCTGTCACTGCTTCATGGTTGCATTAACTCATTTTATTTCTTTAAGGATATTGTACTTCCTTAAAGTCCTACTTGTTCTTTAATTCTGTTTTTTCTAGTACTATCCATGGAACCTCATGGATTTGGTTATCCATAGATGTTTGGCGATACTCAGCTCATCTTCTGCTCCAGCTATGCTGCGATGTGAGGCTTCTCCTGTCCAATCACCTCCTTTGCTTCTCTTCTTTCGCAAGAACCAACAATGACAAAATAAACACCCTCAAACATCATTATATTCTGATACTTTCCCTTTTGAAGGGTGGATTCATAGAAATGGGTGAAATATTTTTATTTGTAATTTAATAGACAAAGTCAGATTATGTTGCTTGCAAGTTGGAATAAATCACATGCCTACTAAAAATCAGTTAGGTAGCCTTATTTCCCCATACGACTACCACATTTGCTGACTTCTTCAAGTGAGATTTTGGATTTCTTTAAGAACTGCTGGTACAGTATAAATTAAATATTATCTTCTTTGTTGTTCCACTTAAAAAATATTCATTAATTAGGTGAATGAATATCTTCAGCCTGGGCTTCCCTGGTGGCTTAGAGGTTAAAGCGTCTGCCTCCAATGTGGGAGACCCGGGTTCGATCCCTGGGTCGGGAAGATCCCCTGGAGAAGGAAATGGCAATCCATTCCAGTATTCCTGCCTGGAGAATCCCATGGACAGAGAAGCCTAGTAGGTTACAGTCCACGGGGTCGCAAATAGTCGAACACGACTGAGTGACTTCACCTTCACCTTCTGGAGCCCTATTACACTCTACTTTTATCCTCAAAGCAATTTTCACTTCATAACTTACTATGTAAAATACTCATTTATTATATTTACTTTTTAAAATCCATCTTCCTATGATGAAACAGGAACTGGAATCTATTTTGTTCATTGATATTTCCTAGTGCCTAGATATTGGTGCATAACAGGCACTCAGTATATAATTGTGAAATGAATGAATGACTGTATGAAATACTCATTGAATATACTAGTTAGAACTTTAAAATATTTTCCTCAAAAAACATTTTGCAAAGTACTTATTGTAAAAATATATATGCTTCTTCTAACAAATATTACTGGGCTCCCAAGTATTTCAGAAGTGTCTGAGAAACCTGTATGCAGGTCTAAGAGCAACAGTTACAAAGGGATATGGAACAACAGACTGGTTCAAAATTGGGAAAAGAGTACATCAAAACTGTATATTGTCACCTGCTTATTTAACTTGTATGCAGAGTACATTGTGAGAAATGCTGGGCTGGACAAAGCACAAGCTGGAATCAAGATTGCTAGGAGAAATATCAATAACCTCAGATATGCAGATGGCACCACCCTTATGGCAGAAAGTGAAGAAGAACTAAAGGGCCTCTTGAAAAAAGTGAAAGAGAAGAGTGAAAAGATCAGCTTAAAGCTCAACATTCAGAAAACTAAGATCATGCATCTGGTCCCATCACTTCACGGCAAATAGATGGGGAAACAATGGAAACAATCAGAATTTATTTTCTTGGGCTTCAAGATCACTCCAGATGGTGACTGCAGCCATGAAATTAAAAGACACTTCCTCCTTGGAAGAAAGGTTATGACCAACCTAGACAGCATATTAAAAAGCAGAGACATTACTTTGCTGACAAAGGTCTGTATAGTCAAAGCTATGGTTTTTCCAGTAGTCGTGTATGGATGTGAGAGTTGAACCATAAAGAAGGCTGAGTGTCAAAGAACTGATGTTTTTGAACTGTGGTGTTGCAGAAGACTCTTGGGAGTCCCTTGGACTGCAAGGAGATCCAACCAGTCAATCCTAAAGGAAATCAGTCTTGAATATTCATTGAAGGGACTGATGCTGAGGCTGAAGTTCCAACATTTTGGCCACCCGATACAAAGAGCCAACTCATTGGAAAAGACCTTGACAGTGGGAAAGATGGAAGGCAGGAGGAGAAGGGGACCACAAGGGATGAGATGGTTGGATGGCATCACAGACTCAATGGACATGAGTTTGAGCAAACTCTGGGAGATGGTGATCGACAGGGAAGCCTGGAGTGCTGCAGTGCATGGGGTCACAAAGAGCTGGGAACAACTGAGCGACTGAGAAACAACTATAAAGTGTCTCAGTGGTAAAGTATCCGCCTACCAATGCAGGTGAGGTGAAGTCGCTCAGTCGCTCAGTCGCTCAGTCCCGACCCAGGGATCGAACCCAGGTCTCCCGCATTGGAGGCAGACGCTTTAACCTCTGAGCCACCAGGGAAGCCCAATGTAGGAGACAAGGAAAACTCGGGTTTGATCTCTGGGTCAATAAGATCTCCTGGAGGAGGAAATGGCAACTCACTCCAGTATTCTTTCCTGGAAAATTCCATGGACAGAGGAGCCTGCTGGGCTGTAGTCCATGGGATCTCAGAGTCAAACATGAGTGAGCACAAGATACTACAAAGATATTATTACTTCCTCCAGTCATATACACAGTCAAGCCTGCTGCAAACAGGAAAGCAACGCAACAAGATTCCTTCTTGAACTCTGTTCAGGAAGTGTAAGACCAGTGGAAACAAGAGAATATGTGCTCATCTGTGATTGGCTTTGGAGTGTGGACCATGAGGACAGTGTCTCAGAGAAAGGCTCCAACTTAGTCATAATCAAGTTGTCAATCATATTAGTTGTTCTGGATGAAATAACAACAAAATAACATTAACTTGGATAAAATAAATATTGCTTATCTTTGAATACACTAAACTATACAATTTTACTCATGTACACCCATGGCAGATGCATGTCAGTGTATGGCAAAACCAATACAGTATTGTAAAGTAAAATAAAAAATAAATTAATTAATTAAAAAAACTATACAATTTTAAATGAACTTGACTTAATAAATACTAACAAGATAGTCTCCTATTTTTATGCTGATCTTACAAGCTGTACCTCCTTGTAGCACTTTGTAGTTTTCACTGGAGCCTCATTACAACCCTAAGAGTTAATTAGAATAAATATTACCATCATTTCAAGGATCAGGAACAAAATCCTAGAAAAGTTAGGTGACTACTAGTATCTGAATACATGTTTTTGGACTCATTTCTTTTCTGAAGAAACAAGAAATTAAAGGAAAAGCAAATATTCAGAATCAGAAGTAGATTTCTACTCTGACTCTATAATTACTATCTGTGGAAACATCAACCAATGAATCACCTACTCTAAGTCTTAATTCAACATCTTTTTATTTGTCATTATGCAGAAAAGGATAAGGAAACAGCCATGCCCCAAAGGAAAGCTATTATCCAGTTATCTATATATTGAAAATATACTAAGGTTTTTATTTATATTGTTGATTCATGGGGTTTTCTCTGGGACATGACATTGTCCTCCATTTCCCTTCTGTTAGCAAGATGACTCTAAGTCTAAGAATTCACTGTTGTATAATTTATCCCTCTGTTGCCCCCCACCCGGACTGCTGAAGCTGGGCCAGTCACCTGGCTCTGTACTCTGAAACTGCTAGGAAAGTTCGACTCCGTTGTTCTCTGACCTTTCTTCTCTTCAAGTGCATGTGGCTAATGACAGAAATTTCAAGTCCATCTTATTCCACCCATACACCCTACCTCCAGTGCCGAAGCCTTCAATTCTTTGAAGTTGTATAAAAATTAACTTTGATAAAGGACCAGTGAGGTCCCAAATTCTTGTCTTTCCTATTTCTCCTCTCCTCTGCCCTTTTTGGCTAATAAGTTCTTTAAGATTCTATTATTCCCTGATAGTTCAGTTGGTAAAGAATCTGCCTGCAATTTAGGAGACCCCAGTTCTATTCCTGGGTCTGGAAGATCCCCTGGAGAAGGGATAAGCTACCCACCCCAGTATTCTTGGGCTTCCCTGTGGCTCAGCTGGTAAAGAATCTGCCTGCAATGTTAAGATCAAAAATGTTAGATCAAAAATCTGCCTGCAATGACCTGGGTTTGATCCCTGGGTTGGGAAGATCCCCTGGAGAAGATCCCCTTCTCCAGGGGATCTTTTTGACCCAGGGATCAAACCTGTGTCTCCTGTATTGGCAGGTGGGTTCTTAACCACTAAGCCGCCAGAGAAGTCCTTTCCATGATTAAGAAAAAGAAATTGCAAAGGCCATGAGTTGAGAGTATGCTTGGAAAACCCCATGGACGGAGGAGCCTGGTAGGCTGCAGTCCATGGGGCCACTAAGAGTCAGACACGACTGAGCAACTTCACTTTCACTTTTCACTTTCATGCATTGGAGCAGGAAAGGGAAACCCACTTCAGTGTTCTTGCCTGGAGAATCCCAGGGACGGGGGAGCCTGGTGGGCTGCCGTCTCTGGGGTTGCACAGAGTCGGACACGACTGAAGCGACTTAACAGCAGCAGAAGCAGCAGCAGCAGAGTGACTAACACTTTCACTTTGGATTATCTGAAGAACAAGGGATTAGATCAAAAAGAATCTTAATGGCCATTATACAGACTTCATTATATGGAATTTTACTCTGAATAATATTGATAGCCAGTAGAAGTTTAGACTGGAAAAGTAAAATGATGTTTTAACAAACTTACTCTGGCTATTGTCTATGGAATCTACTATGGAATCTGCTATGGAATCTGCTATGGAATCTGTCTATGGAATCTACTATAGGGCAAGGGACAAAAGTAGACGTTGTGGTTTCCTGTTTTTTTTTTTTTTTTTTTTTTTTTTTTTAGGTGGCTGTACCATTAATTCATGAAAGAATGATGGTAGCTTAGAATGGCAATAAGAAATTGTAGGATTTTGGTACCTTTTAAAAACAGAGCTCCCAGGATCTTCTGAGTTTGAGCATGTGAGAAAGGATAAAATTAAGGCAAAACATAATGAAAAGTCTCGAATAAGAAAGAGCAGTCAGTGACAAAGAAAAACAGGGTAAGAATGATGACGTGGCAGTCCTAAGAGGAAAGATTATAGTGATACTGGATCTAATCCTTGCTATTGAGAAACTCATGAATAAAATAATTTAATATGGCCCGTCTGTACAGTACTTTAAAGTTTTCAAACATTTTTACATAAAATATTCCACTGTATAGCCACTTAATATTAATCAAGTGACCTGTTCAAGTTGAATTTTAATAATTATAAAATTGAGGGTCAGAGAATGAGTGAATTGAAAGATTGCCCAAGATCAAACTATCCAACTACAGGTCTCTCTACAATGTTCTTTACATTTTCACACATGAATATATTTGTAAACATATATGCAGAACATGTGAATACTAAACAGTTGAGGGGGAAACCCTAGAGGATATAGGGATTAGTCAGTGACAAAAATATATAGTAAGTACCTAGTGAAGTTTAAAACCAAGGAAGGAACAGAAATATAAGGAAAGAATGAAGGAAGAGGCTTGGATTCAGGAGTCAAACTGACTCTGCACCACATGAAGTAGTGAAATAGTACCATCCCCAAACAACACAGAGCAAAACAGACGTTAGTACATGATTACAGACATTTTTCTCTCAGACTTCAGTGGTAGGAAGATCTTCCACTAAAGAAAAAGACTGCAAGGCCTAGGAAAGATGCAGAGGTAAATATATACAACCAGTATCCTATATATCAGAGCTAATTCTAGTAAAGCTGGAAGATTTTGGCCTGTGGAATGTTCCCATTCACATCACTTTCTTTTTCTTCTCTGTTGCATCTATTAATTAAAGTAAAACTTTAAAAAAACAAGTAGAAAAGAATGATGGCACAGTGCAAAGGAAGTGTACTTGCTTAAAGACAGCTTCAGTTCAGTTCAGTTCAGTTGCTCAGTCGTGTCCAACTCTTTGAGACCACATGCATTGCAGCATGCCAGGCCTCCCTGTCCATCATCAACTCCCGGAGTTCACTCACACTCACATCCATCGAGTCAGTGATGCCATCCAGCCATCTCATCCTCGGTCGTCCCCTTCTCCTCCTGCCCCCAATCCCTCCCAGCATCAGAGTCTTTTCCAATGAGTCAACTCTTCACATGAGGTGGCCAAAGTACTGGAGTTCCAGCTTTAGCATCATTCCTTCCAAAGAAATCCCAGCTTAGAGAAGGCAAATGTAACAATATTTCCTAAAACAGTGGAAGAAAAAAAGGATAAAAATTTCTGTTGGATTTGATGATTTTTAAGTTGTTGTTCTTTGCCAAATAAATTTCACTGGAGCAGCAAGGAAGAAATCAGATTGCAATGGATTAGAGGATGAATAGGGCCCAAGGAATGAGAAATAGCACATATGTTACCATTTCAAAACGTGACAGAGGGCAAAGAAGAGGGTTGGATATTTGGGGTAAAAGATGTAATCAGTCATGGGATATGATTTCAGTTCAGTTCAGTCGCTCAGTCATGTCCGACTCTTTGCAACCCCATGAATCGCAGCACGCCAGGCCTCCCTGTTCATCACCATCTCCCAGAGTTCACTCAGACTCACATCCATTGAGTCCGTGATGCCATCCAGCCATCTCATCCTCGGTCATCCCCTTCTCCTCTTGCCCCCAATCCCTCCCAGCATCAGAGTCTTCTCCAATGAGTCCACTCTTCGCATGAGGTGGCCAAAGGACTGGAGTTTCAGCTTCAGCATCATTCCTTCCAAAGAAATCCCAGGGCTGATCTCCTTCAGAATGGACTGGTTGGATCTCCCTGCAGTCCAAGGGACTCTCAAGAGTCTTCTCCAACACCACAGTTCAAAAGCATCAATTCTTCGGCGCTCAGCCTTCTTCACAGTCCAACTCTCACATCCATACATGACCACAGGAAAAACCATAGCCT
>SJYT01059232.1:248230-314925 GCA_006410635.1 Cephalophus harveyi | reverse complement strand
GTGTATTCTTGCCACCTCTTCTTAATATCTTCTCCTTCTGTTAGGTCCATACCATTTCTGTCCTTTATCGAGCCCATCCTTGCATGAAATGTTCCCTTGGTATCTCTAATTTTCTTGAAGAGATCTCTAGTCTTTCCCATTCTGTTCTTTTCCTCTATTTCTTTGCATTGATCGCTGAAGAAGGCTTTCTTATCTCTTCTTGCTATTCTTTGGAACTCTGCATTCAGATCCTTATATCTTTCCTTTTCTCCTTTGCTTTTTGCCTCTCTTCTTTTCACAGCTATTTGTATATGATTTAGAACCAGAAAACATCCACGGTAATCTCTTTTAAACTAAGGTTTCAAAGATGACCCAGTAAAATGGGTCATATCCTCCTTCCAGTCATAAAGATTTAAATGTCAATTTTCCTTGAAACCTAAGTCAAAGAGAGACCCTCAGAAGAACAACTCAACTCTTCAGCAGTTATCCAAACAGAAGCATAATGAATCCAAAGAAGTCACCAAGTTCAGTTCAGTCACTCAGTCGTGTCCGACTCTTTGTGACCCCATGAATTGCAGCACGCCAGGCCTTCCTGTTCATCCGGAGTTCACTCAAACTCACATCCATCGACTCGGTGATGCCATCCAACCATCTCATCCTCTGTCGTCCCCTTCTCCTCCTGCCCCTAATCCCTCCCAGCATCAGGGTCTTTTCCAATGAGCCAACTCTTCGCATGAGGTGGCCAAAGTACTGGAGTTTCAGCTTTAGCATCATTCCTTCCAAAGAACACCCAGGACTGATCTCCTTTAGGATGGACTGGTTGGATCTCCTTGCAGCCCAAGGGACCCTCAAGAGTCTTCTCTAACACCACAGTTCAAAAGCATTAATTCTTTGGCAGTCAGTTTTCTTCACAGTCCAACTCTCACATCCATACATGACCACAGGAAAAACCATAGCCTTAACTAGACGGACCTTTGTTGGAAAAGTAATGTCTCTGCTTTTGAGTATGCTATCTAGGTTGGTCATAACCTTCCTACCAAGGAGTAAGAGTCTTTTAATTTCATGGCTACAATCACCATCTGCAGTGATTTTGGAGCCCAAGAATATAAAGTCTGACACTGTTTCCCCATCTATTTGCCATGAAGTGATGGGACCAGATGCCATGATCTTCGTTTTCTGAATGTTGAGCTTTAAGCCAACTTTTTCACTCTGCTCTTTCACTTTCATCAGAATGTGGTCCAATGGAGAAGGGAATGGCAAACCATTTCAGTATTCTTACCTTGAGAACCCCATGAACAGTATGAAAGAGGAACTCCCTAGGTCAGTAGGTGCCCAATATGCTACTGGAGATCAGTGGAGAAATAACTCCAGAAAGAATAAAGTGATGGAGGCAAAGCAAAAACAACACCCAGTTGTGGATGTGACTGGTGATAGAAGATGTAAAGAGCAATATTGCATAGGAAGCTGGAATGTTAGGTCCATGAATCAAGGCAAATTGGAGGTGGTCAAACAGGAGATGGCAAGAGTGAACGTCGACATTCTAGGAATCAGCTAACTAAAATGGACTGGAGTGAATTTAACTCAGATGACCATTATATCTACTACTGCGGGCAGGAATCCCTCAGAAGAAATGGAGTAGCCATCATGGGCAACAAAAGAAGTCAGCAAAGGGTTACCTTAACTGTCTTTTGGGAAAATGATACGTCCATTAACTTTGTGTGACCTTATATTCAGTTATACTAATACCTGGTTTAGTAACTTCACCTAATAAATCATCTGTTCAGCTTTGGCTTCTAGTAAACAGATAAAAATGTTAAGTTCCACAAAATAAGCATGCATCTTACTTTCACTTATGTAAATTATACTGACAGATTAAATGATTATTTAATTACAGTAGTCTCAATAAGACCTTAATATTTTTCAACTTTTAATCAAGTACGATCTATCATAGATAGATTATGCAATACCTCCTAAATGTTCATATACTACTCGCATTTTTAGAATGTTCTTCAATTAGGAACAAACAGAATAAAAGTCATAAAAATTTTTTAATGGAAAGAGTTATAGAGACATCATATCCAAACTCTTTTATATTTATAAATGAGGAAACAAACTTAGGAAATATTCTTCCTAAGGCTAAGGTTATATAAATACCAATAGAAACAAGATGAAAATATAGATTCCTGGATTTCAGTCCAGTTTTCTTCCCACTACCACAATCTGTAAAAGTTATCTCTGAAGTAAGAACTTGGATATCATCAGCAAAATAAAAAATCTAAAATGTATTGACTCCCTTCCTATACTTGGCTATAGGGATTGTTCATAGCAACTCTGAGAGACAGGTACTATTTTTATCCCAATTTACAGGTGGAGAAACAAAGCATTAAAAACACTGAGTATCTTTTCCAAAGACACTCTGATAGCAAGTGGTAAAAAGGATTCAGGCTAAGCGGCTTTCAAAACTTCAGTTCAGTTCAGTCGCTCAGTCGTGTCCGACTCTTTGCAACCCCGTGAATCACAGCATGCCAGGCCTCCCTGTCCATCACCAACTCCTGGAGTTCACTCAGACTCACGTCCATCATCCATCATAGTAAAATAGGTAAAGGGTATTTGTGTGTGAGCTCAGTCATGTCTGGCTCTTTGCAACCTCATGGACTGTAGCTACCCAGGCTCCTTTGTCCATGGAATTCTCCAGGCAAGAATATTGGAGTGGGTTGCTATTTCATACTCCAAGGGATCTTCCCAATCCAAGGATCAAACCCGCATCTCTTGCACCTCCTACATTGGCAGGCAGAGGATTCTTTACCACTGTGCCACCTGGGAAGCCAAAGGGTATTTAGGGAGGAAAAAAAAAGCAAAGTGCATAGTTTAGTTCAGTTTAGTCGCTCAGTCGAGTCTGACTCTTTGAGACCCCATGGACTGCAGCACACCAGGCCTCCCTGTCCATCACCAACTCCTGGAGTTTACTCAAACTCATGTTCATTGAGCTGGTGATGCCATCCAACCATCTCATCCTCTGTCATCTCCTTCTCCTCCTGCCTTCAATCAGGGGCTTTTCCAATGAGTCAGTTCTTCACATTAGGTGGCCAAAGTATTGGAGTTTCAGCTTCAGCATCAGTCCTTCCAATGAATATTCAGGACTGATTTGCTTTAGGAGGGACTGGTTGGATCTCCAAGGGACTCTCAAGAGTCTTCTCCAATACCACAGTTCAAAAGCATCAATTTCTCAGCACTCAGCTTTCATAGAAGAGACAGCAATTTCAGGGCAGGGGGTGAACATGAAAATATAACCTGTTGAGCTCTACTTTGAGCCAATCTGCTCCCAGTAGAGCCCAATGGATATGAAAATATTTCCTTTTAATATTTCTATAAGCTTGTCATCCAATTCAACTTTTTTCCAAAACATACTTAACACAGCCACTTCTAGATTTAGTTAGCACTCAAGGCATTTATTTTAATGCCCACGTGCTGAGGGTAAAAAGCATACAGCAAATAAATCAGCTGTGCAAAAGCTCCCTTCATATATCAAGTCATCTTTACAGAAAGTTATTAGAGGCCTCAAAGTCTCCATAAAATAATCCATTTACATTCACTGTCCACTTAAGTAGCAATCTCTAAATTTATGAGTTAGCTACTTGCTGAAATATCATATAACTTGCTGAGTGTTAATTTCTTGGATGACCCTGGTCCTATAAGAAAAGTGCAAGCAGGAGTCAGAGTAAAGAAATGAATACATCCTATCTCTGGACTCTTAAATATGAACCCAGACCACTCAAAAATCACTGTGTCCTCAATGGAATTTTTTGACAAATGCTTATATTATGATATACTAAAGATTAGAGAATATACTTACAATTTTTCTTTTAAAATGTAGCTAAATTTTAGCTATATATTCTTCAATTGTTACCAAATATGTTTTATTTTTAAATATCCAATGTATAAAATAAACTTCATATGTTCAGAAAAAGTCAATAGAAAAGCCATTTTTTTTTTCCATTTGCTGACAATAAACATGACTATTGCAAGCTAATTCATTCCAAGTGTGAGTGTATGGATGTGAAAATAGTATTGCATTTTCTTTTTATTTCAAGAGTGGTCTACCCAACTTTCCATTTCAACTATTTGATTGTTTCCGCTAGTGCTGAACAAGCAGAGTTCTGCCTCCCTCCCAGTGTACAGAGTTCTGACCTTTAGAAGGTGGAAGCACAAAGGAAAGCTTTAGCACATGCTGTTTGGCAAAACATCTCCAAAATCTCTCATAAATAAGAAAGGGCTTGAAGCACCTCTCTACACCAGTATTGGCAAAACTGCCCTCACTTGCATACTGCTGTCTTGACTTGTATCTTATCTCTGTAACACCTAGACTCATATACTTGTATTCTAATTTAAATAGTATCATTATTTTTACTTAATATCATTTTTACTTATCATTATTTTTACTTATTTATTACTTAAATAAATTCACTTTAAAAAACTTTCTACCTTTATTTTATGTGAAAAGCCAATACCATATGTCATTTAAAACGGCCATAAACATCTTGCTGGATGCAGCTGTTTACCCAGGTCAGCCTCCGGATTATTCAATAGGGAGACAGCAAGTGCCAGTGACTAGTTAGGACATGTGAGCACCACACTGAGGTTTTGTTTTGTTTTTTTTTTTCCTCTATCCCTATTCTAATTAGGAAAATATTGTTTTGGTTTTTTTAAAAAAGTGCTTCTCTTTCTAAAACGTGGCTTGGAGTTTTTAAATGTCGTACCCATGTACCTTCTAAAATCATCTCAAGTTCCTCCAAGCAGCCCAGTGGCACGCTCAAAACACTGCTGCCAATTATTCAGGATTTCACAAGCCCAAACCCTACCACTTCTAGTTGGTTCGGAATTCAGCAGCATGGTTGTCATCTACAGACTTACCTGGGCTCCCCTTGCCTCTCTCCACGCACTCAGGCTCACCTGTGCTGTTCTCAGAGCAGGGTCGGTCTGGGCGTGTGGAGAACTCCCACTGCCAAGCAAGCAGGCATGATTACCTAGCAGACTGCTAGCTCAGTTCCAACTTCAAAAAACTAAAGGGGGGTCCCACATCTCTCTGCTCATACTGTCTCTAGATTTACTTTTTCAGTCCAGTGCTGTGCTTTCAAAGGTTTAGACATTTGTCATAAATAACGAGATGCCTAAAAACTCGGTCTTCCTTGACACAAACCCTTTTTCTTTATTCTCCTTGTTAACTATATGTTCCACTTGGAAACAAAGTTCATATTCTCTGTTCTAGAATAACTGTTTTACTCATTCTAATTTTTACAAACTCTAAATTTGGACAGGAGACTTTTCTTACCCATAACATTCTTAAAATATAAATTTCCCACATCGTGTATTTTCTACTAGAAGATAGTCAAATAATGCCAACATAATACATACTTTCTTTTTGAAACTACCGGTAGAGCTGTGTGACCTCATAAAGAAATGTTAGCAGTCAAATAAAGGTGTTGCACACTATCTTTACTGCAATAATCTTCTTCCCAATTATTCCAGCTTTAAAAATCAAATTCAACAATGTTGAAAACTCAGCATTGATATAAAATATAAGTCAGTGGCCAGGATTAGTTAAAGTATATGCACTTGTTATGTTTCACACAACCAAACTTCTCCTAGGGTATTTTCTGAACATTACATGTGATCAAATGGCTTTTCACCCATTTTATGGGCTTTTAAAGGCTCACCATGATTTCACTTACAGCTATTATTTCTAATACAGTGGAGCATTGACCTGATGACCCATCAGATCATCCAGAATACAAAACAAAGGACACATACTGGTCAACTGCTAGCTGGCAAGTTCCTCAGTGACCAGGTCATGAGTGATCTAAAGGCATTTCAGGAAAAGATTAATGAAAGAGGAGGAAAATCTTCAGCTAACACCACAGTCAAACTAGCTGTTCTACAGAGACTTTAAACTCAAAATCCAGCTACTTTGGCACTGAACTCTATATCAGGGCATTAACCACTTTCAGACAACTTAAATATTATTTCTCTAATTAAAAAATGGTGCCTACAATTAAGAGCCAATGATGTGAGCTGAAAAATAATATACACATTATATTGGATGACCCAAATATCAATGATTCATTGAAACAATCTCAAAATGAGTCTTTTTTTTAACCTAAGAGAAAAATTGTAAGAAAGAGGCAATTAGATGATAGATA
This sequence comes from Cephalophus harveyi, assembly GCA_006410635.1. Classification (NCBI taxonomy): domain Eukaryota; kingdom Metazoa; phylum Chordata; class Mammalia; order Artiodactyla; family Bovidae; genus Cephalophus; species Cephalophus harveyi. The sequence continues at coordinate 308,749 of SJYT01059232.1, read as the reverse complement.
TGGTATTTCTGTGGTGGGCTACTGCAGCAGCTCATCATATTTACCCAGGTGTCTCTTTAGGGTCTTATTTGTGAAAGGTTGTGATAAAGTGGAATAGAACTCTAAATTCATTTGGCTTTTGAGATTATCACTCTATTTAACCTTGAAAGCTCTCTGCATTTTCTCATGCCTTTGTTTGCCTTCAGGAATTTATCTTCATTTTAACTTTAATCCATCTTATATCTCCTGCCTCATCTTTGATCCACAAGGTTCAACCTTTTTTAAAAAAAAATCTTCAGTGTCTACAGTGTAAGTGGGGGGTGGGAGGGCTTCCATCTGCTTTCCATAAAGATATATAATATGGTCACGTTAAAAAGGTTATACACACATACATACATGTGTGTGCACCTGTGAGATTAACCAAGGATCATTTTATTTGTTACACTGAAAAACTAGCCTCTGGGTAATACTTGTTCCATATCAAGTAGCAGTTTCACCTGGGATTTACGACACTGATCTGTCAGTTACACTATCCTCAAGGTAACAGCATTTTGTCTCAAGAAGCCCAAGCATTTCAACATTACTTCTTACAAAAGCGGGAGCAAACACTTACCAGCGTTGCCGTAAGAACCGTGAAGCCAGCTTTGCAATGGCTATCGTAGACCTCTGCAGAGAACCGCAATAGTTTAGACCAGCTTTTCATAATCAGGGACATTTTTTGCATTAGCCATTGCAAACACAAAACCTAAGATCTGTTAACTTTCCAAGCCTCCCCACCAAATTATATACCACTGTCTTCAAAAATTTTAAATATATATATTCAAAGAATATCCACAAAAAATAATTTATCCTTCTAAAATAAAATTATATTAAAATTTTACATTAAAATCAACTTAATGAAATGCATGCTAGTAAGAGCATTAGGACTAGAATTTGATATAATAAGAAGCGGGGTCTACCAAAGTAAACATGCCTGGGACATACTGTGATCACAATAGATCTTCATTCATGTGTCAGCAAGGCAGTAATTACAGACTGGAACACTGAGAATTTCATAAAGCAATGAAAAATCTGTATTAGAGTTGTCTAGAAATTACTTTCTCATAGACGTTAAATCAAATTAATTGGGATTTCCCTAAAATCTTACCCAGTGAGGACCAAATCCCAGGAGCCTTGGGTCTTCTTATTATAATTGGTCATATTCTTATCTCATTTCTGAAAACAGTATGAGGCGAACAGCTATATTCTAGGATAATTAAATGCAGTTCACAGTGTCTCAAAGTTATCAGGAGTATCAAGGTGTCTATTTTATATATATATATATATGACCAACAATTTAATCATGCCAAAGATATACCACATTAGAGATGCTAAGGAAATGTTCCCATACAATAGTAATTGTTTCATATTTATTTTATTTAACAACTCAGAATATCTAACAATGACCCCCACGTGTTTCTAGCCAGAGAAAAATCAGAAAGAAAGAATTCTCAGGAGAATGCCATGGGCTTTTAAAGGTTAGACTTATAAACTACCTTATATCAAACCACCACATCCTATTACAGTTCCACACCTTGTTGAAGGCCCAATATAAACTTGGACTTGAAATCAAGCACCCCAGTGTTACAAGCTAGCCTGTTTTTTCACAGTAACAATTCCATGGAGAGAAACTGCTCTCACTTTCTAACAGTTTGAGACTCTGAAATGTGACTGCTTTTCTTCAGTAATTTTCCATCACATGGGCAAGATGCCTCTTGAAGGTGAAACACTGTTTCTTATTTACCTCTTCAACAAGATTGAAAATATTCCTTCTATATAGGGGCATTCATTTTACTTAAATAAAACCAGGATTGATCTCAGTGGCTTCGTTTCTTTTTCCAAATCTTTCCTCATAAAAAAACATTGATTTCTTAGCTCATAGGACTTGATAGGGAAATTTTTTTTAACATGCTACCTGTATCTGAAAGGGATACGCTGGCCTACCATTGTTACAACATGCTGTTTGAGTTCTATCAAGGCACATTGAGTGGCTAGCTTTCTGGGTGACCACAGATCTAGTTGCTGAGAATGCAAGTTGCAATTGTGGACACAGTTTAAAGCCATGAACTGAAAATATAGATCAACAATGCCATGCATATGACGCCTGCTGGGGACTGAAAAGTTTTTAATTAAAGTAAAACATTTCCAGCAGTAGAAACGGAAATGAATAATTTTGAAAGTTTAAATCATAGTGATGAATTATCACAAACTTTCAAAACTGTGGCTACCAATATACCCACCAGAGGATTTACTCTGTTGCATTATGAATGGGAAGCCCGATCCACTTATAAATCAATCAAAAGCAGTACTAGGGATGAAGTTCATACTGAACTTCAAGGCCTTTATAGGAATTTATCTCTGTCAAACAACCAGTGGTTCTATTTTCCCCAGGTGCTAATACCTTGCTCCACTACAATAGTAGGTTTGATGATAAATAATAAGAAAGGTATTCAATCTTTAAGGCTTCCACCTAATAAACTTCAGTTAACTATAAATGACACTAATGGCCTGAAATCTTCCAAAATTTCCTGGGAAAAGAGTAAAAGGGATATATAAAGTTTACATATGTAAAAGAAGAATCTAGATTTTATTATAAACAGGATAAATTTCTCTTTAAAGCCAGTTAAAAAGAAGTGCCATCTGAAAGACTGAAAGATCATAATTATTCTGTCCATCTATAAGGAAATGCTAATACTTTTAAACTACAAAGGTTGTAGAGATGACAGTAACATGACAGGCTGGCACTTAGGAACCATGTGACCCCTGCTCTCTCATCTACCTTGGTTACTTAAATTCACAGTACCTCGGGTTCCTGGACTATAAACTGGGACAGGTTAAAGGAGACCACGGTTACAAAGAATCTTGCACAGTGCATTCTGAAACACTGTGAGTGCTCATAAACATTAACTTTACGTCCCATAATAATTATACAAGAATAACATAATATTACCAATAACTATTTGGCAAGTCTGCCTCAATAATATAAAACATAATTTTATATAAAAAAAATTTTTTTTGTTTTGTGGGTATCAGTTCTATGTTACTAAACACTTGCAGAGGTCTAGAGAACTGCTTATTGTTTAAGAGGTTAAGTAAAATTTTCCCTCTGGTAACTTATTTATACTTTTCATTTAGTTAGCAGAACAACAAACAAAACAAATAAATGAAAGTCTTCAGGTTTATCAAAATTTGAAAATTCAGTATGTCATAGCAAAAAAGGATGGACTTTGTAATTAGAAATAGCTGTGTTTAAATCTTAGTTTTACATTATAAACATGTTTAAGTCACTTAAGATAAACTTCAGTTTTCTCATCAGTCAAACAGGGGTAATACTGCTTTGCCAAGTGGAAAGAACTAAATAAAAATGTTATCTGTGTGCCTATGTGTGTGTAATTATATACACTTAAATTTTTAAAAATATGTAAATCTCACAAGGTATTTTACAGATAATTGCCTTAATTTTTAAATTGAGACTTTGTGATTAATGATGACTTGATTAATAGATATTTCTATATTCCACTTTAATTCCTGGTCCACACTCGTGCTTTAATTCAGTTATATAAACCACAATACCTAGATCTGGCCTTCTGTACCTAAAATTATATGTCCAGAATCTGTGTGGGATAAGATATCTCTGTTCCTCACCTAACTGCCGAATCTGACTAGTAGAAAGTACCAAATTAGCAGGGGTCTTATATTACTTCCTTGGGTTATTACGTAGACTAAAGCTTTAGAAGATTTTCTAAACAGTGCCCTTACTTGACACTGAATTTTTTTCTTCTGGCAAATAAAAAGGTCATAAATGTAAGAACAATATTAATCATTTTTCTTTTTACAGTTGAGAAATTGTCTTGGTTTTCAGAATTAAAGGTCAAAGTTTAGAAAGATAGCTGTAGGACTGTCAAGTAAGGAGACATGTTTAATGGCTCATGGATCTTTGTTAAAGACGGTTTACACGGACTTCTCTGCAGAGTCAACGTGGGGAAATGGCCAGCAAGCTTCTCTCTGAGCACAGCCTTGTTCCGCTGCCCAGCTGCTGACCTGCTGCGCTGGCTCCCCACGCTTGGAACATTCACATCCCCACCAGATCTTCACAAGCCACGCTCCTTTGTCATTCCGTTTTTAAATGTCCCCTCCTCAGAGAGGCTGTGCCTCTCCAGTCCACCTAAGTCTCCACCTGGCTCTGACCAACCACATCACTTTTCACACCATCACTTGTCTCGTTTCCTTTTAGCAGTAGTCTTATTCACGTACTGACTCACTTGTTTAATAAACGTTCAGCTTGGCTTGGAAGCTTCTTTACCCCATACAGTTAATGTCGAAACTACAACTTGGCCTGTAACACTCACTAATTATGAACTGAAAGGATGCCTCCTGGGGCCTGTTACATAGACTACAAAAGATAAGCATTTTCGAAAAGAAACTGCCTATCTAGACATTCTTTATCAAGGCGTAATTCCGCCTTCTTTACAAACTCTGAAAGTGAAGTCACTCATCGTATCCGACTCTTTGCGACCCCGTGGACTGTAGCCTACCAGGCTTCTCTGTCCATGGGATTCTCCAGGCAAGAATACTGGAGTGGGTTACCATTTCCTTCTCCAGGGGATCTTCCCAACCCAGGGATCAAACCCAGGTCTCCCGCACTGGAGGCAGACGCTTTAACCTCTGAGCCACCCGGGAAGCCCTTTACAAACTGTACTTGCCCCCAAATACACAAGTCTAATGTGGAACTATCTTGGCCTAATCCACCTCAGGGCATAATTGAGTAAAAGGTGTCACTTATCCAGAAAGATAATAACAAAAACAGGTTCCTGTTAGGATCAAAAATGCATGGAGCCTCATAAAGTGAGAGCATGAAAGAACAATGCCAGACAGTAAATCTAGGTTTTGGCAAAGTTGAGATTTCTTCACTAGGAAAAAAAAAAAAAAAAAAAACTGTATAAAAAGCTTCTGTTAGATGGCAAAATTAGACAACATCATTGTGTAGTTCTTAGTGACACACCATGATGCACAGCTGTATAGTATCTACCCCTCCTGAATTAATTACTAAAAAGAGAAAGAATTTTGACACTGAAGGATAGTTTGGACTTTAGGAATTGCTTTTTTTATATCCATTTTATATTATATATATAACATCCTCCAATGTTTTTTAGTTATTTTGGAGTTGTCCCTCGGTCACAGCCTCTTTACATGCACCTAGAATATTGCCTGTGAATATTTCCTGGAAGTACTAATCTGAGCAAAGCCATAAAATTCTGACACCCAGGATTAACCTCCAGTTTTCTCCTCTTTTCTACCATCTTATTTCTATAGTTTTTTAACTCTACTTCAGGCCTTCCCTTCATTTGCAACGTATACTTTCTTTGAAAACCACTTCAATTTCCCATTTTTAGTATGTCTGGTTCCCTCCCACAAAAGCAGACTCTTCTGGGCTTTAACGCACTGGAAGAGAAGGAAAGCTTACACTTCTTCCATAGGTATCCAAAGAATATTGTAAACCACACAGTGGTATTTGGTGTATATATTCAGCCTACCCTCTCCTTCTCCCACATGTCCATGTCTGTCTACATCTGCTTCTCCCTTCCTTCCCTGCAAACAGGTTCATCAATACCATTTTTCTAGCTTTTGTATATCTGTGCTAATATATATTTGTTTTTCTTTTTCTGATTTACCCTCACTCTGTATACAGGCTCTAGGTTCATCCATCTCACTAGAATTGACTTCCATTCATTCTTTTTATGGCTGAGTACTATTCCATTGTAGATACATACCACATGTTCTTTATCCATTTATCCGTAGATGACCTAGAAGGATGGGAGGCTTAAGAGAGAGGGGATATATGTATAATTATGGCTTATTTGCACTGCCGTATGGCAGAAACTCGGAGAAGGCGATGGCACCCCACTCCAGCACTCTTGCCTGGAAAATCCCATGGACGGAGGAGCCTGGTGGGCTGCAGTCCATGGGTTCGCTGAGTCGGACACGACTGAGCGACTTCACTTTCACTTTTCACTTTTATGCATTGGAGAAGGAAATAGCAACCCACTCCAGTGTTCTTGCCTGGAAAATCCCAGGGACGGCGGAGCCTCATGGGCTGCTGTCTATGGGGTCGCACAAAGTCAGACACGACTGAAGCGACTTAGCAGCAGCAGCATGACAGAAACCAACACAACACTGTAAAGCAATTTTTCTCCAATTAAAAAATACACATAGTACTTTTAAAAAACTGTTAAATTTACTGAATTGAATTAAATCCTGAACAAATGGAAATTTTTTGTAAAACTTTAATGTCAAGTTTTAATTTCTGAGACTCCTATTTTATAGATGTTTTGTTTTGGTTAGCTCTATAATTCACTTAATAGTTGCTGTTTACCACGGAAAAACAAACTTGAACACAAATGTATGCAAAACAGCATATAAAATGTTTCATACAAGTTGGTCCTGGTGGTGCATGTTAGAATCAGGAGGATGAGAAAAGGAGATAGGGCCTAATCCCAGACCTACTTCCTGAATTAGAATCCCAACAGTCTCCGACACATATCCCTATAAAGAATCACTGATAGAGGTATAGGCAATTACAAAGTTCAGGAAATGAAGACACTTTATAGTGACATTGTGAAAGTTAAACAAACTTTGTTACAGAAAGAGTATCACTGTAAAGTGATAAGTGGAAAGTGCTGTAAAATGTTAATGACCAGCATCAGCATCATGACTTCCAATAGAAATTTTTTGGTAGCTACTTGGGGAGAAAGTTTCTGAGCTCAGCTTTCAAAGATGCACTGTATATAAGACAGACCATATTAAAAATATATATATATATTTTTTTCCATGAGTCTATTTCCTTACTCTCATCTATTTTCAATTGTATACCAATTATTTTCAACTCAACTTTTAAAAATCACCACTTTTGAACTGATTTATAAAATTTTCATCTTTAAATCTTACTACAATTTTAGATACATCCAATTATTTCTAACTTGGTGAATTATCTTTGTTAATTCTTAAAAATTCAAGAAAAAGGGACATATTTGTCTATTAGAATATCCAGATTATACACTAATACGTGGTCTTTGTGTGATTCAAAGCCCTGTAGTACATTAAATAGTATCACTCACAACTTGATCTGAAAATATGAAAATGTTTATTATATTCAAAACAGTTTGGAAATTGGTTGTTTTGTTTCAATATGAAACTTCACCATATTCTACTTGGACTTGTGCCATAATTCTTAATTATTACTCTGAGGTTCCACAACATGGTTCAAAAACAATGGTAAATCATTACCTTACAGACAGTGATTTCTGAATTAATTTCTAAGCACCAACAGCAATTCTACTATTACGAGCTGCATTTATATCATAAATTATTCTGTGGGCCCAGATGCCCATGCCAAACAAACATGATATTACTAATGTGCGTGAAGATAGCAATTTGACAAAATATTATTTAGAGCACAAAGGACAAAATTATTACTACTCTTGGTCAGGACCCTCTTGTAGCTAAAAATGACAATGAAAAACTAGCCAAACAGTACGTGAAACATATATGTTGAAAATATGCTTCATCTTCAGCAAACACCTGAGAAGAAACTAGTTAGCAGCTTGACAGATTCAAGACAGAGAGAACCATCTTTCCTTGGTGCTATTTTAAATTGCTACATGGGAGGGTGAGTCAGTGAAACTGGGGTCAGTGGGGAAAAAAAATAGGTGCTTCTTAGAATAAGGAAGAAGAGGGCGATAGAGAATGCTAAAGAAAATCACCAGAAAATACGTGTTAAAAATAAACCCAGAGTAACTTCAAGTTCTTAAGGAAATAACTTCATTTAGAAAAAATCACATCTAAGCAATAGTATGTGCCTAGAAATAAAAATAAAGCATGATTTTTAAAAGTGCTGTTAAACCTCAGGAGTACATTCGAGAGTTAGCTTAATCTACAACTCAAGATACTGCAAGAGTTTTAACAGGCTCATAGGAAACAGGGAAGTATGCTCTGACTATCAGCTTGATGTAAACTAGTCATACCTGAAGGAGATATTGTGACATACTGTGCCAGCAACTCTGCACACAGGGGTCGGCAAACACGTTTTATAAAGGGCCGGATTGCAAACCTTCTCCCTGGAGGAGGGCACGGCAATCCAGTCCAATATTCCTGCCTGGAGAATCCCCCTGGACAGAGGAGCCTGGAGGGCTACAGTCCATGGGGTCACAAAGAGTCGGACACGACTGAAGCAACTTAGCATGCGCACAGCAAATACTGTAAGATTTGTAGGCCATAAAGCCCTCACAACTGCTTAATCCTGCCACTGGTGGTGAAAAGCAGCCATAGACCGTGTGTAAACACCTGGGCATGGCTGCATTCCAGCTAAATTCACTTACAGAGACAAGCAAAGACGAAGACGAAGACAGAGACCAGCCTATGAGGATGGCCAACATCCAGAACACTGACAACACCAAGTGCTGGTGAGAAACGGGAACTCTCATGCGTTGCTGGTGGGAATATAAAGCAGTACCATGATACGGCCGCCATGGCCGCTTGGCAGGTTCTTAAAAAACTCACCATATTCCGACCATACAATCCAGCAATCATGCTCCCTGGGGTCTACCCAAAGGAGCTGAAAACTCACGTCTCCATAAATACGCGCACACAGACGTTTACAGGATTTGTTCATAACGGTCAGAATTTCGAAGCAGTAAGATGTTCCTCGGCAGTGAGTGGATAAACGAACTGTGGTCCATCTAGACAATGGAGCAGTATTCAGTGCTAGAAAGAAATGAGCTGTCAAACCATGAAAAGACACAGAGCACCTCAAACGCACATGACTAAGGGAAAGAAGCCAATTTCACAACTGAGCGGCAACACGTGCGCTTTCCACAGAGACAGCAAAAAGATCCCTGGTTGACGAGGGTTGTGGGGTAGAGGGATAAACAGAGCACAAAGGATTTTAGGCCAGTGTATGAAAGTATAGTGGTGGACGTCTGTCGTGATACACCTGACAAACCTCGCCGAATGTGCAACGCCAAGATGAACCGTAATGTAAACTGTGAATTGCGGTTGATACGCTATGTTGATGTAGGCTAACTGACAGTAACAAATGCATATCGCTGGCGGGGGACGTTGATGAGGGAAGAGACTGCATCTGTGGGGAAGGAGCTATACAGAAACCCCCAGACCTTGTATTTAATACTGTTATGGACCCAACACTGCTCTGAAAAATAAAGTGCATTACAAAACAAAAAGAGGCAATCCACAGGTTCTGAGAGAATTAAAGGAGTTACATCTATAAACCGTTCAGGAAAGTCTCTCACACACATGATATACTTAATGATTTAGGCTATTATTTTTATATTTCTGCCATTCCATAAGCTTTCTCTGAGCAAAGGAACCATCTGCTCTTTTGACTACACTAAAGAAAAAGGAAAAAATACAAGAAGAGAAATATGTTAAAAGCTCAAAAGATTATCCTGCCACACAGAGTTGCCCCAACATGCCACTGACTGGGATAAGAACTAGAATGTGATCTCTTTAAGATACTCGCTTTGACTCTTAACATAAGATCAAAAACACACCATCTCTAAGCAGTTCGTCACAACTCTCACACGTGCCTATGGATTGAGAGAGGGCAATATGGAGAAAATATGGAGAAACTTGATAATAAAGAATAATAACAGCCACAACATCTTTAGGGAACAGGCTGAGAAGCAGTATACCTTTTCAGTTCACCACCAGAATACAGGTGGATACAACAGAGCAAAGGCGAGTGACTATAACTTGGAGCATCACCCACTCCAGCTAACAGTCAATACAGCTGGGCATTAATCCCAAATAGGCTGTGGCTAATAACTCCTTCATGAAGCAAATGCCTATTCCAGTACAAAAGTAGCACCATCTGAGCCACCAGGGAAGCTTGATATTTCCTATTTGATCAAATAGAAGCAAATTTTAATTTCCTAACATGGGAAACAAGTATATGGGGGTTCGCATGAAAATTCTTATTCTCGGCATTTTGAAGAAACTTATCCTGTGGACTTTGAAAACACTGACACTTGAGTCACTTAACGCCCACTCAGTGCTGGCAGGTCTGGGCACAAGGCGATATTTATTATGTAACTCAAATTAACACTATCTTAATTTTTATGTGTGTCGGGGCTGGGAGGTGCCTATCCTTGTGGCTCAGCTGGTAGAGAATCCACCCTCAATGCGGGAGACCTGGGTTTGATCCCTGGTTGGGAAGATCCCCTGGAGACGGGAACGGCTACCCACTCCAGTATCCTGGCCTGGAGAATTCCATGGACTGTATAGTCTGTGGGTTCGCAAAGAATCATACACAACTGAGCGACTTTTACTCTCACATTTTTTAAAATTCAAGTTACTATTTAGTACATGCTTTGAATTACAACTAATATACAATAAAACACTTACTTTGTATCCTAAGATGTTTTGGGGTATACAACTCATATTCAAAAACTGGCCTACATAAACTTAAGAGCAAGTAGCAACTATGAAAATAAAATTCATGATCAGCTTATTACCAAGATATAACCAAATATATATTATATATATATATCCTAAATAACATGATTGTTTTAATCATCTTTTAAATACCCAAATTAAAACTTTCTACCTATTCATCCCTTAATTTTATTAAAAAAAAAAACATTTTGAGGACACTTACTGGGTAACAATGGTGAACGTATCTATTCTCTCCCTTGCCAGCATTGCTAATTTTTCAGTATTTGGAGTACTAAATTTTCAACTGTAAGCTGTCTTACATCACACACAGGAACAAATTTTGTACCATAAACTCACAGACCCTAAGTTGATCATCAGGTCAGCCTAGAGATGGCTGTACAGAGCAGCACCTGGACTCTTCTCTTCTTACCTGAATACCTACAGCAACTGGTTTATTGAATCTCAAATATACTAACTGGTTCTTTACCTGTGCCTCAGATACCTAAAAGGTCTCTCCCAGGAATCCTCTTCTGTCACGTTGCCCTCCACTACCTCTCGGAGTTTGCTTAATCTCATGTCCATTGAGTGGGTGGTGCTATCTAACCATCTCACCCTCTGCACCCCCTTCTCCTTTTGCCTTCAATCTTTCCGAGCATCAGGTTCTTTTCCAATGAATCTGCTCTTCACGTTGGCGCTTGGGCATCAGTCCTTCCAATGAATATTCAAGGTTGACTTCCTTTAGGATTGATTGGTTTGATCTCCTTGCTGTCCAAGGTACTCTCAAGAATCTTCTCCAGTACCACAATTACAAAGCATCAACTCTCTGGAACTCAGCTTTCTGTATGGTCCAATTCTCACATTCATATATTTTTACTGGAAAAACAACAGCTTTGACTAGATGGACCTTTGTCAGCAAAGGGATGTCTCTGCTTTTTAATACACTAAGTTTGTCATAGCTTTCCTTCTAAGGAGCAAGAGTCTTTGAATTTCATGCCTGCTGTCACCATCAGCAGTGATTTTGAAGCCCCCCAAATTAAAATCTGTCACTGTTTCCAATTTTTCCCCTATTTGCCATGAAGTGATGGGACTAGATGCCATGATCTTCATTTCTTAAATGTTGAATTTCAAGCCAGCTTTTTCAGTCTTCTCTTTCACCCTCCTCACGAGGCTCTTTAGTTCTTCTTTGCTTTCTGCCAGGTGGTATCATCTGCATATCAGAGGCTATTGATATATCTTCTGGCACTCTTGATTCCAGTTTGTGATTCATCCAGCCTGACATTTTGCATGATGTACTCTGCATAGAAATTAAATAAGCAGGGTGACAATATACAGCCTTCACATTCTCCTTTCCCAGTTTTGAACCATTCAGTTGTTCCATGTCCAGTTCTAACTGTTTCCTGACCTACACATAGGTTTCTCAGGAGACACATAAGGTGGTCTAGTATTCCCATTTCTTTAAGAATTTTCCACAGTTTGTTGTGATCCACATAGTCAAAGGCTTTAGTGTAGTCAATCAGGCTGAATTAGATATTTTTCTGGCACTTCTTTGCTTTATCCATGATCCAACAAATGTTGGCAATTTGATATCTGCTTCCTCTGCCTCTTGGAAATCCAACTACCACATCTGGAAGTTTTCGGTTCAGGTACTGCTGAAATCTAGATTGAAAGATTCTGAACATTACCTTGTGAGCGTGTGAAATGAGTGTAATTGTACAACAGTTTGAACATTTTTTCGCATTGCCCTTTTTTGATTTTGAAATGAAAACTGACCTTTTCTAGTTCTGTGGCAACTGCTGAGTTTTCCAAATTTGCTGGCATATTGAGTGCAGCACTTTAACAGCATCATCTTTCAGGATGTGAAACAGCTCAGCTGGAATTCCATCACCTGCCACTAGCTTTGTTTGTAGTGATGCTTCCCAAGGCCCACTTGACTTCACACTCCAGGATGTCTGGCTCTAGCTGAGTGATCACACCATTGTGGTTATCCAGGTCATGAAGACCTTTCTTGTACAGTTCTGTGTATTCTTGTCATCTCCACTTAATCTCTTCTGCTGCTGTTAGGTTCTTACCATTTCTGTCCTTTATCACGTCCATCCTTACATGGAATGTTCCCTTGATATCACCAATTTTCTTGAAGAGAGCACCAGTCTTTCCCATTCTATTGGTTTCCCCTATTTCTTTGCATTGTTCCTTCAAGAATGAATGTTCTTATCTCTCCTTGCTATTCTCCAGAACTCTGCATTCAGCTAGGTATATCTTTCCCTTTCTCCCTTGTCTTTTGCTTCTTGTCTTTCCTCAGCTATCTTTAAACCCTCATCATGCAAACAGTATGGCTTCTTGCATTTCTTTTCCTTGGTGATGGTTTTGATCACTGCCTCCTTACAATCTTTTGAACTTCCGTCCATAGTTCTTCAGGCACTCTGTCTACCAGATTTAATCCCTTGAATCTATTCATCATCTCTACTGTATAATCATAAAGAGTTTGATTTAGGTCATACCTGAAAGGCCTAGTGGTTTTTCCCCAACTTTCTTCAATTTAAGCCTTAATTTTGCAATAACAAGCCCATGATCTGAGCTGCAGTCAGCTCCAGGTCTTGTTTTTTCTGAGTATATAGAGTTTCTCCACCTTTGTCTATAAAGAACATAATTAGTCTGATTTCAGTATTGACCATCTGCTGATGTCTATGTGTAGAGTCATCACTTGGGTTATTGGAAGAGGAATTTCCTATATTTGATAAATTCTGCTCACGCAGAGTCGGACATGACTTAGGCGACTTAGCAGAAGCAGCAGCAGCTCCCCTCTAAGCATCATTTCTATCAAGCTGCAAGATACAGGTCAGATGTTAGCATAAGTCACAGATATGCAAATTTCCACTGCCAGGAAAACAAGGCTTGTATTAATTAGGGGGTCTGCTTATACTTATATTTGTCAGGAATAAATGTTGAAGCAAAATACTTCCTTATAAATATCCATAATACTGAAAGAATAAAAATGTCTTTGAATTGTCTCAAATATTCAAGTTAATATATAAACTGTCATATAGACCAGCCCAAATTATAGTCAATTCTTAATGATCTTGAATGGATATGATCTTTATTTAATTCATCTAAGGAAACTGTCAAAACTGCTGCTGAGACCTGTAGAATCCATAGTATATATTTGTTAGCATTCCTTCCATTAACAGCCATCACTTACCCCACTTAGTTTCAAGTGATATGCTGATCCCTTTAAGTTCAACTGATCCATTTAAGTTCCTACAATGATATTCAAAATGTTCTAAAATGACACATGCACTAAGAAATTAGAACAGAGGCTGTACATAACTTAGAGATAAAACAGAAACTGCCTTCCTTCTCGCCCATAACCCTGGTGCGCTATGGACACCCTTCTACACTGCGACTCAGGAAGCTCTTTAGTGCCTTCTCTTAATCGTCTATGACCATCTAGGAGACAAGAAAGCAATGCCTGCTCTTAACCGCCTTGCCCTGGAAGGGATACCCATTACTTCCACACACATTTCATTAGCAAGAATAAGTTATATATCCTACCAAAATTCAAGAAGCCTAAGCGGTATCACCTAGGAATATATTCACTAAGTACAAACAATGACTCATCATATATAAAATATATTAGAAGATAAAAGAAAAAAGCATGGTTATTTGGAGTGCTGGGAGATAGGTCACCAATTTCAACAGCTTAACTCCAGAGATGGCGTCACTGAACAGATAACAGCTGAGCAAAGGCTTGAAAGGAAATGTGTGTGTGTGTGTGTGTGTGTGTGAAAGTCGCTCAGATGTAACTGACTCTTTGCAGCTCCATGGACCGTAGCCCACAAGGCTCCTCTGTTCATGGGGATTCTCAGGCAGGAAATATGAGTAGATCCATATGCTACTGCTGCTGCTGCTAAGTCGCTTCAATTGTGTCCAACTCTGTGAGACCCCATAGATGGCAGCCCACCAGGCCCCGCCGTCCCTGGGATTCTCCAGGCAAGAACACTGGAGTGGTTGCCATTTCTTCCTCCAATGCATGAAAGTGAAGTCGCTCAGTCGTGTCTGACTCTTAGCAACCCCATGGATTGCAGCCCACCAGGCTCCTCCCTCCATGGGATTTTCCAGGCAAGAGTACTGGAGTGGGGTGCCATTGCCCTCTCTGAGATCTATATATACACACACACGAGAGAAGAGCATTTCAGTAAGAGTGAACAGTCAGTTCAAAGGGCATGATATAGGATGGTGCCAGGAAGGCTCAAGAAAAAGAAGATTGTCATGGTTTCAGCAGAGTACTACAGGAGAGGTCTGAGAACTAAAAGGAGCCAGTAGTTCTTACAAGCTATTATAGACTGAACATTTGTGTTCATTCAAAATTCATATATTGAAGCTATCTCCAATCAGATGATATTTGGAGCTGGGGCCTTCGGGAGGTAACTAGGTTTAGATGAAGTCCTGAAGGTAGAGTACCCATGGCAGAACTCATGGGTGCTAAGTCAATTCAGTCATGTTAAACTCTTCGTGACCCTAAGAACTTCAACCCACCAGGCTCCTCTGTTCATGGGATTCTCCAGGCAAGAACACTGGAGTGCATTGCCATGCCCTCCTCCAGGGGATCCTCCCGACCCAGAGGTCGAACTCGCATCTCTTACGTCTCCTGCATCGGCAGGTGGGTTCGTTACCACGAGCATCACCTGGGAAGCCCAGTGCCCTTATGAGCAGAGAAGACACCACTGCTGCTTGTCTCTGCATGAGAAGATACAGTAAGAAGGTGGCCGTCTGTAAGCTAGGAAGAGGGCCTTCATCAGTAATTTGAATCTGCCAGCACATTAATCTTAAGGCTTCTCAGCTTGCAGAACTGTGATAAATAAATGTCTGTTGTTTAAGCTACTTAGTCTACGGTATTTTGTTACAGTAGCCAAAGAAAGAAAGCTGAGCACCAAAGAACTGATGCTTTGGAACTGTAGTGCTGAAGAAGACTCTTGAGAGTCCCTTGGACTGCAAGGAGGTCAAACCAGTCAATCCTAAAGGAAATCAGTCCTGAATATTTATTGGAAGGATTGATGCTAAAGCTGAAGCTCCAATACTTTGGCCACCTAATGTGAAGAACTGACTCACTGAAAGAGATCCTGATACTGGGAAAGACTGAAGCAGGAGGAGAAGGGGATGAAAGAGGATGAGATGGTTGGATGGTATCACTGACTCAACAGACATGAGTTTGAGTGAACTCCAGGAGATGGTGAAAGACAGGGAAGCCTGGCGTGCTGCAGTCCATGGGGTTGCAAAGAGTAGGACACGACTGAGCAACTAAACTGAACTGAACTGAGCCAAACTAATATACGTTACATTGTAAAGGCCTTTTGCTTTACTGAAAAGAACTGAAGACCCCCTTGGCAGATTTTGAGTGGAAGGGAGATAGGATCTGGGTTACATTTTAACAAGACCATTCAGAATCGTATTTGAGAACACACACTGAGGTGGGGCAGATACAGGATAGTAGAGACCAGAGAGGAAATGATCACATACAACAGTTCCAGCGAGGGAGCTGCTAGGTTGGACCCAGTTAGTAGCAAAGAAGATTGTGAGCGGTGGCAGTATTCCGGATTTCAGGTAGAGTCAGTACATGTGCTGACAGATTGGCTATATTCTATGAATGAATAAAAGAGGCAAAGATGATTCAAAGTTTCAGGGGCTGAGCAATCAGAAAGTGGGAGTTGTCAGTGACTGATATGGGGGAGACAGTGAAGGAAGCAAACATGGAGGAGGACAAAAGTAAGAATCCTTTTTTGGACATGCTAATTTCAAAACAGCTACTCGACATGTAAATGGAACTGTCAAGTGGCCCTCTGGATATACGGTTCTGGAATCGGGGAGCAGTCTGGGCCAAAGATATAAATTTGGCAACTGTCAACTCATGGATGAGATTTAAGCCATGAAGCAGATGAGATCACCAACTTAACAAGGAGAAAAAGAGAAGAGGTGCAAGGTCTGAGCCCTGAGCCAAAGCCACAGCAAAAAGGTCAGATAAATAAGACACAGCAAAAAGGAGCTAGAAAAGGCATAGAGTACTGTAGAAAGTAATCCAGGAGAGTGTGGTATCCTGGGAGCTAAGTGAAGAAAGAGTTTTCAGAAAAAAAAAAAAAAAGGAATTATCAACTCTGTAAATGCAGTTAATAGGTCAAGTTAGATGAGAACTGAGAACTGTATTTAGCAACGTGAGAGTCTTTCCTGACCTTGGTGAGAGCAATTTTAGTGGGACATAGAGTGTCAAAAGCCTGAGAAAATGAGTGTAAGGGAGAAATGAAGAGAGGAATCAGGGACTGGAGGTGCGAGTAACTCTTTTAAGGACTTTTTCCGCAAAGAGAAACAAAGAAAACAGGTTGGAGAGGAATTCTGTTAAGAGACATATTTCTATTTTAAAATGAGCTAATACCATGCTGTTTCCAATACGTACCAGTGATAAGATGCTTGAAATTTAAATATGATCACAGACATACTCTAATTTCCACATCTTCAGGTGCTACTGATAGTGTCACAATTTTCAGTTCTAATTTGTTCAAAAATATAATTATTTTGGTTTTCCTTCTATGATTAACATAGCATATGCTTATTTGGCTCCACTCCCTGGCGTGCTGCGATTCATGGGGTCGCAAAGAGTTGGATACGACTGAGTGACTGGACTGAAAAATTTAGTACTTTTTAAACATATTCTATCAACTAATGCCATCTCACAATTCAGCTTAAAGTTAGCATGACTACATGTTGGGAAAAATGCGTCTGGTGTGTACTTATCCATCTTTCCTTTCCTGCCAAAATATGATACACACTAATGCTTTGCTCTTTAATCTAAAACATAAAATTGTTTCTCTCCTCCAGTTCTTTTGCTTAGAAGCAAGAAAAGATATATCCTCCATAATCAGAAGAAATACACACAATGTATATGTATAAGAGATGAGTCTAAATCTATAATCTCAGATCCCCCTTCAAACAAGGTTATCACCTCCACTATCCACATCTCCACCTGCAGACTTAAGGCAACAGAGGACCATTGCTTTTTTAGAAGCAAGATGCTCCTCAACAAAGTCTGGCTATTCCAGAGTCTTCCACCCCTAAGGAAAGTTCATGTGGCAACACTGCAGTGGACCATTGATAAGTTTCCACTGAACAGCATATGGCTGAAGCATTTTAGAACTGATATTAGTAGGACTTCAAAAAAGGACTCAAAGTCTATCAATAGTTACCCATTTTCCCCACAGTAGCAAAGTTTAACTTTCTGAGTCATCTTTTAGATCTAATTGAGCAAAAATATTTAGAGACCAGAAGTATATAATGCAAAATTTTAAATATCTCTTTAAATAAACTTTAAACATGTAAAATAACTGTTCTACTAAGAAAAAGCAGTGAAGTGCTACTCAATACTATTTTTTATTATTTCGGTTAAGTGGTTACAAGTAAAATTAATTGAAACAAAACAAGAAGTAATTCAGTGCTTTCACTTGATCAAACATTTAATTAGAACCTATAATGTGCCAGGTTCTGTGCTAGGAATACAAGGATGAAAAAAGACACTTTTTTTTGCCTTTGAAGAGCTCACATTCTATCAGGAAAGACAAAACTTGAAACAATGAAAATATGATGTGGAAAGTGCTCTAATAAAATATTAGAGATAGGTACAGAAAGAAATAGAAGCATGGAGTGATTAATTCCATTATTTTCAGTGGGGAAAATGAGAGAGGAGTTAGTATTTGAAGGGTGAAACTGTCATTCTAGAGTTTGCAGAGGAGTCGGGGAGGCCAGAAAGACAGGTGGAATAATTTAAAGCAGTATCTGGACACAGCAACGCACTCCAGTATTCTTGCCTGGAGAATCCCGTGGACAGAGGAGCCTGGCGGGTCGCAGTCCATAGGGTCACAAAGAGTCAGACTCGACTGAGCAACAAAACACGCACTGGGATACCCATGACTGCAGAGCAAGCCCCCTGGTTCATAGATGACCATCTAAGTTGCTGCATCCTCAATTGGCAGAAGGGTCCAGGATCGCTCTTTCATAAGGGCACTAATATCATTCATGGGGGACGGTCCCCTGGAAGAGGCCACGGCAACCCCCTCCAGTACTCTTGCCTGGAGAAACTCATGGACAGAGGAGCCTGGCGGGTCACGGTTCATGGGGTGGCAAAGAGTCCGACATGACTGAAGGGACTTATCACAGCACAATCCCACGCGTGAGGGTGCAGCCTTCAAAACCTAACCACTTCTCAAAGGTCTCATCTCCAAACACCATCTCAGGGACTTTCCTGGGGGTCCAGCAGTTGAGAATCTGCCTTCCAATGCAGGGGCCGTGGGTTGGATCCCTGGTCTGGGAAGATGCCACATGCTGTGGAGTATGAAGATGGCGCCCCACAGCTACTGAAGCCCACATGCCTGAGAGCTTGTGCTCTGCGACAAGAGAAGCCACAATAATGAGAATCCCACGAGCCGCCGCTAGAGAGGAGCCCCTGCTGGCCACGGCTAGAAAAAGCCTGCTCTCATCAAGGAAGACCAAACGCAGCCAATAAAAAACAATTAAAAAAAAATACCATCACAATGGTAGTTAGGCTTCCACATACAAAGTTTGGGTGGACATACTCAATATTCAGCCTACGGGCTTCCCAGCTGGCACTTGTCGTAAAGAACCCACCTGCCAACGCAGGAGACATACGAGAGGCGAGTTCCACCCCTGGGTCAGGAAGATACCCCCGGACGAGGCCATGGCAACCTGCTCCAGTACTCTTGCCTGGAGAATCCCGCGGACAGAGCGGCCAAGCGGACAACAGTCCACAGGATAGCAAAGAGCTGGACACGACTGAAGCGGCTTAGCACACGGGCAGCACGCACGCAGTCTGTAAGAGGGGAGACGGCAAAAGCAAAGGCGGGTAAATAGGACATTGTTTCCAAAATGGAAACATAAATGATCCTTATCAAAATTTTAATAGATGTGTGTCTCATAAACAAGACAGTCAGAGAAAAAGATGGATTTTTCTGTCTAGAGAGTGTCTCTGCAGAAAAAGACCTGGAAGGGGGTTCCATAACTAAACATGACAGGAGGCAGACATGGAGGAAGCAAAGGAAGACTTGGTGCTCAGTCGTATCCAACTTTTTGCAACCCCATGAACTGCAGGCTTCCCTGTCCTTCACCATCTCCCAGAGCTTGCTCAGACCCATGTCCATCAAGTTGGTGATGCCATCCAACCATCTCATCCTCTGTCATCTCCTTCTCCTCCTGCCTCCAATCTTTCCCAGCACCAGGGTATTTTCGAATGAGTCAGTTCTTCACATCAGGTGGCCAAAGTATTGGAGCTTCAGCTTCACCATCAGTCCTTCCAATAAATATTCAGGGTTGGTTTCCTTTAGGATTGACGTTTTGATCTTTTTTGACTGTCAAGAGTCCTCTCCAGCACCACAGTTCAAAAGCATCAATTTTTTAGTGCTCAGCCTTCTTTATGGTCCAGCTCTGTAATAATAAATTTATCTAATGAAAATTGTATAAACAAGCGTAAGAAGTAAAGTAAGCGATTTGTTATCCAAGGAGTTGTTACAAGAAAGCTGAAAAT
The DNA here is from genome assembly GCA_006410635.1 of Cephalophus harveyi. Classification (NCBI taxonomy): domain Eukaryota; kingdom Metazoa; phylum Chordata; class Mammalia; order Artiodactyla; family Bovidae; genus Cephalophus; species Cephalophus harveyi. Next base: position 288,705 of record SJYT01059232.1, on the reverse strand, counting down.
GTCTTAAATTAGAGAGAATGTCAGATTCTTTACCATCTGAGCCACCAGGGAAGACCTAGAGAGAATGCAACATTAAAAAAAAAAAAGTCACCCAAGAGAAATGAAAAGTTATTTTTGCTTCTCACAGTAAACTATTAGATATATGAACCTAGAAATAAGATGCTAAGGGATTTGACTTAGAACAATAAAATTATTCAAAGCAATATCAGCAAAAGTAGGATGACTAGAAGCAACTCATATTATCACTATAATACACGAAATGATTATTATGTCATTTATCGAAAATGAGGCAAAAGTAGAAAAATTTGAAGGGTCAACACAGAAATTGGATATAAAAAAGCAAATAATCCAATCAAAAAAATGGGCTGAAAGTCTAAATAGACATTTCTCCACAGAGGACATAGAGATGGCCAAAAGGCACATGAAAGGATGCTCAATATTGCCGATTATTAGAGAAATGCAAATCAAAACCACAGTGAGGGATTACCTCAAATTGGTCAGAATGACCACCATCAAACAGTCTACAAATAATAAACAAAGAAGGTGTGGGGAAAAAGGAACTCTCCTACGCTTTTGATGGGAGTATAAACTGATATGACCACTTTGGAGAACAGTTTGGAGGTTCCTTAAAAAACTAAACACAGAGGTACCATATGATCCAGCAATCCTACTCCTTGGCATGCACCTGGAGAAAACCAGACTTCTAAAAGATATCTGCACCCCAATGTTCATAGCAGCATGACTTACAACAGCCAAGAAATGGAAGCAACTTAAATGTCCAGATGAATGGGTAAAGGAGATGCATATATACACAATGAAACATTAATCAGCCACAGAAAAGACGGAAATAATGTTATCTGCAGCAACATGGATAGACCTAGAGATCACCATATTAAGTAAAACAAGTCAGTCAGAGACAAACATTATATTGCTTATACACAGGGAATCAAAAAAAAAAATGATACTAATGAACTTATTTACAAAACAGAAATAGATTCATAGACACAGAAAACAAACTTATGGTCACCAAAGGGGGTGGAGGAAGGGAGAAATAAACTAGAAGTTAGGGATTAAAACACACACATTACTAAAGTACAGGGAACTATACTCAGTATCTTGCAATAACCTGTAAAGGAAGAGAATATAAAAAAGAATATGCATATGTTTATATTTCTATATATGTAGAGTATATGTATAACTGAATCACTTTGCTATATTGCTGAAACTAACACATTGCAAAATCAGCTATATTTCAATAAAAATCTTTTTAATAGAAATTGACTAAAAATCTAAAAACTGATACAATTAAAACATAAAATTAACTATAAAGCAAGAGGAAAATCACACCAAATATTAAATTTTACCACCATTTTTTATAAATAATCTAAGGTTTAAATACCACATGGAAAACTGGCAGAAAAATCTTAGTGCTAAATGTTGTTGATACAAAAACTACATTAAAAAAATGTGAAGTAAACAGAAATTGAAAAATTCGTACAAAATGGTACTGGCCTTTGATGATAAAATATTGCTTTCCAAATATGAAATATAAGTACTGCAAAAATAAATCACCCTATGAGCCTCAGAATTCACCAACTATAACTTTTTTAGAGTGTCCATATAAAGAAAAATAAAACTAAGAATCTTCTAAAACTTTGAAAAGCATCCCCAAGTATAAATTGTGGTAATCTTTGTAAGTAGTTAAAAGACATAAGATTTTGATAAATTGGTAGACATGTCATACAGTGAAGTTTCATTTGGGAAATTTAATTTCAGAAAATTAGTTTTTGTAGAATTGATTTTCATTGAGTTAATCTGCCTCTAGCAAGAAAGCCACTGGCAGTTATATATTCCACCAAGCTGACCAATGCCAGCTAAAATGTATACTTTGTCCCAAGACTTCCAACTGCAGTCCTAGCAGTGATATTGAGCAAGACAGCTGGAGTCATGAGCCCATCCCTGTGCCAGTGATCATGGCCAGGGGTATGGAATACAGCGATCCCTCAAGCTTGATGCTTGTGACACCCTCTGAACTAGAACAAGAAACAGGCCCATCTGAATCCCCTGGACTGCAAGGAGGAGAAGAAAACTCTCAAAAGGAAAACTGGAATCTATTATCAGGTAAAAGGGATAGAGTCATTTGTAACATATTTCATTCTGAGACTTCAAATAAACTTTTTTCTTGTTTAGCAGCTTTTCTCTAACCATTGCTAATGGAGCCAAGTTTAACCATGGCTTTCAAAAGAGGGTATCTTACCATGTATTCACTTGTTAAACCCACTTGAACTCAGAAAGCAAATGAAAAGTTTTTCTTCAAAAACAAAAACGTGTTTGCTCCAAAAAAACAAGCTGTAAAGAAGAAATGTTATCCGTTTATCTATCGTATGATTTCTTTAACCACTCTGCTTTTCTTGCTTGGATTCCAACTTTCAAACTACTATTATTACTACACTTCTAATGATAAGGAAGAATGTTTCCAAGTTCAAGTAGATATAATTTGATGCATGTTTGATATATCATAGATATTAGTTATTAATTTCACTGAAAATAGTCTTTCTGATACACAGAAGTTTTTTGCTATATACCAGAATTTTTAATTATGTTAATTTTTTTAAATTTGAACTATCATTACTTTCTATCATGTTTAATCTCTAAATCAATTAGCTCCACCCTCGATGACTGAGAGCTGGCATTTTTGTAATAAAGCAAAATCAAAGTATCAAATACAAGTGTCTAAACTGAATCTTCCTGGTGGCTCAGATGATAAAGAATCTGCCTGCAATGCAGGACACTCAGGTTCAATCCCTGGGTCACGAAGATACTCTGGAGAAGGAAATGGCAATTCACTCCAGTATTCTTGCCTGGAAAATTCCATGGACAGAGGACCCTGGTGGGCTACAGCCCATGGGGAGGCAAAGAGTCGGACACGACTGAGTGACTAACACTTTCTTTTTTCCAAACTGAATCTTCATGTGATACTGAAAATGTTCTTATATGCTTTCCTTCAATAATCATGCAGTAAATGATGAGCCAAGTAACTGAGAGCCAAGCACTGTTCCCGGAACTGAGAACACAGCTGACACAAGCGGCTTACACTCATTTAAAAGAGGAAGCGGAGAGCAAATAAAATAAGTACATTATATCAGGTATTAGTAACTATCAGGAAGAAAACAAAGCAGGGCAAAGAAACAAAGAGAGGGCAAGGAGGCTACTTTTGATGGAATGCTCAGAGTTTGGGGCACTCAATAAATAATACACTCAAGTTCTATTTCACGTGAGGAAAAAAAAATAAGGAAGAGGCAAATAAAAAACCAAATGTCATCTGTTTTTGTTGATAGCACTGAATTTGGAAAATGTGTCTGACATCGTGGAAAACAGGACTGTTGCTGCTGCTAAGTCGCTCCAGTCGTGTCCGACTCTGTGTGATCCCATAGACGGCAGCCCACCAGGCTCCCCCGTCCCTGGAATTCTCCAGGCAAGAACACTGGAATGGGTTGCCATTTGAAAACAGGACTACATAATATTAAAATCTACAGTTTCACAGACCTGCCAACCCAGTTGTAGTCAGTGTTAGGAAACTGCAGGACCACACCCCCAACCAGGGTCGGACCCCTCCCCCAGCAGCACAGCAGAGAGCAGAGGGAACTCATACTGCCTGCAGGCAGCCAGATCCCTAGGGGGCCAAGGCAAAGGCTCCTAATTTTCCATTTCAATCACCCAAGCAGAGTAAAGTCCCATCTCCTTCAGTGCAGAGTGAGTGAGAGGGTAGAGACAGAACAGAAAGCTACTGAAGCCCCATCCGTGGAAGGAAACAGAATGGTAAGAATGAGAAAGATCTTCCTGAACATGCATTTTAATCTAACCACACCCTGCTGCTTAGGGGCAGGTGCAAAGGAGGTGGTTGGGCTTAACAGGGACACATCCTGAAGTTTACAGAAAGCAGGGGTGGGGAAGAGGGATGGGAGGATGATGTATGTTTTCTAAGGCCCACTTGACTTCACATTCCAGGATGTCTGGCTCTAGATGAGTGATCACACCATCGTGATTATTTGGGTCGTGAAGATCTTTTTTGTACAGTTCTTCTGTGTATTCTTGCCACCTCTTCTTAATATCTTCTGCTTCTGTTAGGCCCATACCATTTCCGTCCTTTATCGAGCCCATCTTTGCATGAAATGTTCCCTTGGTATCTCTAATTTTCTTGAAGAACTATAGTATAGTTTTATAGTATAATTTTCCAGAACTATAGTATAAAACAAAAGTGTTGTTTAAACTACTAAGATCATTATGATGGCAATTTAAAACTGATACAGCTGTTCAAAGAATGGAAGATATGAAGTCATTGGTAATGATACAAACTAGGATAGGACATGGACTACAGTGTTGTCAGTGAAAATGAGGTCAAGGAGCTCAGACATGTTGAACTTGAGCACCTACATCAATGNGTTGTTTAAACTACTAAGATCATTATGATGGCAATTTAAAACTGATACAGCTGTTCAAAGAATGGAAGATATGAAGTCATTGGTAATGATACAAACTAGGATAGGACATGGACTACAGTGTTGTCAGTGAAAATGAGGTCAAGGAGCTCAGACATGTTGAACTTGAGCACCCACATCAATGCTGAAGTCAAGAAGAAGGAAGAAAGTTGTCTGGATGCTCATATCTTCAATGAAGGAGCAGGGAGGTTTGCACATCACCAGAAAGAAATGTATTTCAGAGGGTCTTGTCTTTTAGAGGAAGGAAGGAGAAGGGACAATGAAACAGAATAAGCACAACTATCTCCTCCCCAAGCTCCATTACATGTGAAATATGAGATATAAAAATAGTCAGTACAGAGAGCTATTGATAGAAGAGAATCAATATCCTCAAAGATGACCAGGATGCAGTTAAAGAAAAAAAAGTGAAGTGAAGGTAATAATGAGGAGAAAGCCGAAAATATCAAGGATTTTAGATTTTGATGACAAACTGTAAGGGCACAATGAAAAAGTGTAAAATACAGGATGGAAGCAAATTATCTGGTTGAATTAGAGAATTTTTCAGGTTTACAGAGCATGAGTCTAGTAATAACCTATGAACTGAGATTCTGGGGCTTCTGAAGGTGACTTTGATAAACAGAAGTGTAAACCATGATGGAATTTGTCCTGATGCTTTTCTCAGGAGGGTAAGCAGTTCAAAACACAGCATTTGGGGAAGATTATTGTCTTAGGTGTTTGAAGTGATGAGGTGAATCCAAGAGCAACTGTCTTACCAACAGGGAACCTGAGCTCTTTGGGATTCCTCATAAGCCTATTTGGGGTGGGGTGGGGGGAGGTTTGACTTATCAGCAACACAAAGAACTAGAAGGCTTTGCTAAAAGCATTTAAGTCCATCGAGAGCCCTCAAGCCTCCTTTGCAAATTCCAGAAAGTTCACCATGGCTATGGGAGGGGCAGTGGACCTCTCACCAATCTGCTGTGGAGCTATGGTGAAGAGAAGGGCAAGCAAGGGGAAAAATTACCATTATCTCAGAAGGGTTTTCCTTGGTCTACAATCCTATTATTTCCATGAATTCCAGTATCTTAGTAATAAATATTACTCTTTTTAGAAACATAATCTCATATTTGGGAAAAAAAATAATGTATAAGAAAAGCTGAACAGAATTAGAACAGTGAGACCGAAAAAGACAAAGCACACTGCGAATGAGAAGCAGCGCAGATTGAAATGTTTCACAAACACAGAACGAGAACTGGTTTTTCTACAACCTATGAGTGTTTGGGCAATCTTAAAATCTCAAGCCTCTAGTGGAAAAATCCTAACATTTTAGAGAAAAACTATGTTCATCAAACTGTTCTAAAAATGAATTAGAACTGTTTCTTTGCATCTATTTTCCCCAGACAGGAGGCTGGTGAAAATTTTTCATCTTTACACATTAATTTTAGTTAATATTGAAGGAAATGAGGTTAGTGCTTTTTTCCATGTGATAGAAACAACTACACAGAAATTGTAGAAGAAATCTACACAGAAATCTCTCTTTAGGATAGCAGTCTTTTGTACAGCTTCAGAGTGCCCTAAAACCAGTGAAGTTTTATTTATGTAATAGGGTGGATGTCAGTGAATATAAGGTGAGGGTCCTTACCTTCCTTCAAATCCTCAAAATGGTTTCATCTTTTAAAAAAAGAAGAAAAACAGCACATCTCTAGGAGTTTCTTATAAAAATAAATTAATTCTGATATCAATAATATAAATTATAAAACAGTAGGCCAAAATGTTAGACTTTCATTTTCTGATTAGCGTGTAGACAGGGATGTGAAATCAGTGGTTGCTAGATGGAAAGGGGAGAGAGGAATGCATCAGTACAGTAGAAAAAAACTTTAGGACATAAACTTTAGAATAAAACTGTTCTGTATGATACTCAAATGGTGATACTCAAATACGTGTCTTTGTACATTGGTAAAAATCAGTGAAGGTACAGAACAGTGAATGCTAAATATGAAATATTCTTGTTTTTGTTCAGTTGCTAAGTCATGCCAGACTTTTTGTGACCCCCCAAAGACTATGGCATGTCAGGCTTCCCTGTCCTTCACTGTCTCCTGGATTTTGCTCAAATCATGCACATTGAGTTGGTGATGCCATCCAACCATCTCATCCTCTGTCATCCCCTTCTCTTCCTGCCTTCAATCTTTCCCAGCATCAGGGTCTTTCCCAGTGAGTCAGCTCTTCATATCAGGTGGCTAAAGTATTGAAGTCTCAGCTTCAGCATCAGCCCTTCCAATGAATATTCAGGATTGAGCTCCTTTAGGATGGACTGGTTGGATCTCCTTGCAGTCCACGGGACTCTCAGGAGTGTTCTCCAACACCACAGTTTGAAAGTACCAGTTCTTCGGTGCTCAACCTTCTTTATGGTCTCTCACATCCATATATGACCACTGGAAAAACCATAGCTTTGACTAGACGGACCTTTACTGGCAAAGTAATGCCTCTGCTTTTGAATATGCAAAAGTAATGCCTCTGCTTTTGAATATGCTGTCTAGGTTGGTCATAACTTTCCTTCCAAGGAGCAAGTGTCTCTTAATTTCATGGCTGCAGTCACCATCTGCGGTGATTTTGGAGTCCAAGAAAATAAAGTTGTCACTGCTTCTATTGTTTGCCCATCTATTTGCTATGAAGTGACGGAACCAAACGCCATGATCTTAGTTTTCTGAATGTTGAGTTTTAAGCCAACTTTTTCACTCTCCTCTTTCACTTTCATCAAGAGTATCTAGTTCCTCTTTGCTTTCTGCCATTTGGATAGTGTCTACATACTGGAGATTGTTGATATTTCTTCCAGCAATCTTGATTCCAGCTTGTTCTTCATCCAGCCCAGCAGTTCTCATGATATACTCTGCATATAAGTTAAACAGGGTGACAACATACAATCTTGATGTTCTCCTTTCCCAATTTCAATCAGTCTGTAGTTCCATGTCCAGTTCTAACTGTTGCTTTTTGACCTGCACACAGGATTCTCAGGAGGCAAGTAAAGTGGCCTGGTATTCCCAGCTCTTTAAGAAGTTCTCACAGGTGTTGAACTATAGATTTCTGTTAACAATAATGTATCAACTATGGCTCATTAATTATAACAAGTATAGCACAAAAAAGCAAGATGTCAATAACAGGGGAAACTGTTGGGGCCAGCGAAGTTTATGGAAATTTTCTGTACTTTCTGCTCAATCTTTTTCATAAACCTAAAATAAAACTGCAAAAAACAAACCCATTAATTTTTTTAAAAGATGATGCTGACCACTGTGAATAAAATGAATTGGAGTAAAGCTAGAGTATAAGTAAGAATCCAATCAAGAGAATTCTGCAATCAAGTCAGGAAATGATGGCAGATTGGACTAGGGTGGACATGAATTAAAAGGCCAGAATCAATATATATTTAAGAAGTGGTATGAGAATTGGTGATGATTTGAATATATGTAAAGAGGGAGGGAGACATATAGATAGGCAACCTATAAACTTGGGGCTAATAGAAAACAGGTAAAATTCCAAAGTACAGATTTTGAGGAACAGATACTTTTTGAAGCCAACAGGATGGGTCCATGGCAGGAAGAGATTTATTAAAGATAGCATAAAAGGTTCAACAATACACTGTATAAAGAAAGCAATATAGTAATATTTTATATCTTAGAATCATTTTGATATTTCCATCCTGTCTTAGTCAACTCAGGTTGCTCTAACAAAACACCATAAACTGGGCAGCTTAAATAATAGACATTTATTTCTTAAAGTTTTGGAGGCTGAGAAATCAAAAATCAAGTTGCTGACAAATTTGATTCGTAGTGAGAACTCTCTTTCTGGCTTGTAGAAAGGTGCCTTTTCACTTAGTTCTCACAGGCAAAGAGAAAGAGCTCTGGTCTCTTTAGGACACTAATGCCATTGTGAGGCTCACACCCTCATCAGTTCAGTTCAGTTCAGTTCAGTCACTCAGTCGTGTCTGACTCTTTGCAACCCCATGAATCTCAGCACGCCATGACCTCATCTAAATATAATTACTTCCCGAAGGCCCCACCTCCAAATACAATCACATTATAAGGGCTAAGGCATCAACACATGAATTCTGAGGGGAGATAAACAGGTAGTCTGTAACATTCTTCTAGCCCTAAGCCAGAACTGCATTATTTTATAACACCAGTTTAACTCCATACAAATTAAGTGTGCATGTAATACTTGTATATTTGTAAGACTATACATGGAAAACAATATTTGGGATTTAAAAGCAATTAGTTATTTTAGATAATTTAAATAGTCAAGATTTTGAAATAAAACTTCTTTTGTCAAAGAAATGTCAATGTCAACAGATGTTGTTTACAACATTTGTAAGTTCACCCTGTCCCGTCCTCCACCAAAAAAGGTAAGCTCCTGAGCAAGGATTCATGCATCCAAAACACATTTTATTCTCCAATTCTCATCAGTGTAGTCTGAAAACTTTCAGCAAGAATATACAGAAGTCTAAATTTTTAATGTATCACATTAGGGGAGAATAAAGTAACCAAGATCCAGATAATTTTGGATTTTATAGTCTATAGTCAACCTTAAATTTCATCTGGAACCAGACCAGATTACAAAACACTGACGCAATATCCAATGGAAACATTATCACAGCTTGATTATGGAATAATATGCTGCATTTCTCACGTTGCTTTCATTAAAATAGCATCATATCCACAAAACTTTTGAACAGACCATCTCTGGGGATAATAGTCCAAAATTACCATCTTATTAAAATATAAGTTCTGCTTTGGTTGCTTTTTCTTGTTTTCTTTCAAGTTCCAAACTATGTCAAATGGCCAGGGGAATACAGATTATGTCTGATATAGAACAGGCCTGGCCCTTCCTGTTACACACAGGGCCAGGAGTGTATTTTCTACACTTCTTCAAAACAGAAACTCTTCGCCCAGTACATGGTCCACCCTAACACCAGGGCATCAGCTTCCCAGTTAGGGTGGAGACAAACGTTTCACATTTTAGGCCTGCCTGCCTCATTCACTGTAAGTCTGCTTTTTTAAAAAAATTTTCTCTTTCTGTCACAGAGTCTCAGAGAGTGTGGCACCTGAATGTCATGATTTGTCATGACCTCAGCACTAAGATCATGGCATCTGGTCCCATCACTTCATGGCAAATAGATGGGGAAACAGTGGAAACAGTGGCAGACTTTATTTTTCTGGGCTCCAAAATCACTGCAGATGGAGATTGCAGCCATGAAATTAAAAGACGCTTACTCCTTGGAAGGAAAGTTATGACCAACCTAGATAGCATATTCAAAAGCAGAGACATTACTTTGCCAACAAAGGTCCGTCCAGTCAAGGCTATGGTTTTTGCAGTGGTCATGTATGGATGTGAGAGTTGAAATGTGAAGAAAGCTAAGCGCTGAAGAATTGATGCTTTTGGTCTATGGAATTGGAGAAGACTCTTGAGAGTCCCTTGGAGTGCAAGGAGATCCAACCAGTCCATTCTAAAGAAGATCAGTCCTGGGTGTTCATTGGAAAGACTGAGGCTAAAGCTGAAACTCCAATACTGTGGCCATCTCATGCAAAGAGTTGACTCATTGGAAAAGACTCTGATGCTGGGAGGGGTTGGGGACAGGAGGAGAAGGGGAAGACAGAGGATGAGATGGCTGGATGGCATCACCAACTCGATAGACATGAGTTTGAGTGAACTCTGGGAGATGGTGATGGACAGGGAGGCCTGGCATGCTGCGATTCATGGGGTCGCAAAGAGTCAGACACGACTGAGTGACTGAACTGGAACTGGAACAGCTTGTGTTCACTGACAGGAGTTTGTGAGAATATGAGCTGAGAGAAATAGATATAACCAAAGGAAAGTGAAAAAGAAAACTAATATATATATATATTTTAAGAAGAAGAGGATATTCAGGAGTTCCCCTCAACCTCTCCTTTCCCCAAAATTGCACACACTGCCTGACAAATGTTCACAAACTCCATTCTTTCAACATTCGCAGTTGAATGTTGGATCAAGTTGGATCAAGATGATTTCAGAATACAGGGCAAAGTTAAGGCTGTAAGAGGTCACACATCTCCACAAGAGAAGAGAAGAGATGTGCCTCCCCTTCCTTGTCAGATAACCCATTGGAAATGAAGACTTTTACGTCAAACTGGGATTTTCTCCATTCTTTCTTGTACAAATGTACGAAGGCTTCTGTACGCTAAGATGAGTCACCAAGGCGGCACATGAATTTTTCTTCCCTGGAGACCTTTACAGCAGATAAATATGAGACTGCCTTTGAAGGACGGCATGAAGTCCTGACCACAACTTGAGGAATGAGTTAAAAAACCTCTGCTGTCCCTAGGGCCTTATGAGTGAGGAATAAAGACCAAAAAAACCTAGAAATGCTCACAATATAAAACAATCCCTTTTAAACACTAACTCTTTACTTCCAATACAGTCATTTCTCTTCTTGAAATATAACCCTCTGTCACCCTGACATTAAAAGTTGAAGTAGCCCCAGTTCTCTCCAGTTGGGCTACAAAATTAATTGAGTAATATGAAGAATATCAATTTAGCATAATGAACCATAAAAGACTCACATCAACAATAAATTAGAAGACATAGCTGCCTTTCATAACTGAGTTATACCCAACCTTGTAGGGTCCAGAAATTAATTCAGGGTAAATAGAATGTTTATTAAAAATACTAGGATATCTGATATATTCTGAGTTAGAAAGGATCTAAGGGAAAGATATGCTTTCTTTAGAATTCCAAGTACTAAGAATTGATTGGTTTTAAAATAGCAACAAGATGACCAATGTCTGGTACATAGAAACAGAATGTTGAATAAATGCACTGAGGGTAAAATCTTGTTTCTTCTGTATTTTCAGTCTTTTTGAAATGATTTGTTCCTTCCCCTCACAGTATGCTCAGACCTCTCTCTCCTTCAGGTATGAAATGTGAATTAATATATCTTTGTTTTCTTTTTTATTCAAAGTTTAATTACCTATGTCTATAATCCTTTTGGCTTAATTTATACATCTGAAGTTTTTTTATCTTTTGGTAATTCTTGAGATTGGTATAAATGTTAATAGACCTTCCCAATCACTGTTGAAATGCAGTTTTTAGAGTTCAGCAAGAGCATTAATTTTCTTCTCTTACATTACCATCTTCCTCATCTCAACTAGAAACAGCAAGGCTACAGAACAAGCTGGATTAGCCCCAGAACCTCACTGACAATTTCTAAACATTCATACATAAGTCTATTCAATGCCCCAGAACCTCAATGACAATTTCTAAATATTCATGCATAATAAATCTATTCAATACTGGTACTTTATCACTCCAAGAATTCTTGTAACACTCTGCATGTAATAAAAGGTATAAACAGAGATGTTCCTGCTATTAGATATGTAGGGCTATAATCTCGATATCTACCTCTTAGGCAAGTTCTAGGAACCTGATTCCTATGTACACAGCAGTGTAAAGAACAGGGTTACTAGATATTCCCTTACTTCAATTATTGGGGAAGATGGTCACTGAAAAGATGGAAAGAGGGCACATTTTAGGGACTTCCCGTGTCTCTAAGATTCTGATGGTGAAAAAATGAGAAATGCTGTGAAATTTGGGGCATCTATTAGTAAATGACAGCCTATAACAAAAAAATAGTTCCAATGACTCAATATCTCTTATGAGATTTCATTTTAAAAGCTGATTTTATTTTGAAAAACTAACATAAAATCACCAAAGACCATTACTTCTATGGCAGTTCTTTCAGATATAGCCTTAAAACTAAATACCTAACAAATCATTAATTTTTATTTCCTCTCACTTACAACTAATAGAGAATACAGTTCTCAGTTTCTTCTAAGATTGTCATGAAATAAACCAAAGATATTATTTTGAAAATATTTTTACCTCATCTAAATGTCCAACTAACAACAGGAAATGAAACTTCATGAAAACAACCGCTCTATAACTGGCACCCTGCTTGTGGCTTCTGACAACTATTAACACTTAAAGTTACTTTTAGGTAAGTTTTGTGTTTGTTTGTTTAGTTGAGTTTCTTTCTTAAAATGTGCAAAGGGCCAAATTATTCATTAGAATCTGCCTACAAATATGTTTCATGAAATTACATCATTAAAATAGAAAATAATTCAAAGACCCAAAATAACAAATAGATAGAAACCGTGTTTTGTATTTAGAAGACATTTTATGGCAGGGGTCCCCAACCTCTGGGATCTAACCCCTGATGATCTGAGGTGGAGCTGATGCAATATAATAGAAATAAAGTGCACAATTAACGTAATGCTTCTGAATCATCGTGAAACCATCTAAAACCCTGGTTCATGGAAAATCTTTCTTCCATGAGATCAGTCCTTGGTGCTGATAAGGTTGGGCACTGCTGTTTTATGGCATTTTTTGTCTTTCTTTCTCAAATTTTTCCAAAGCCTCTTATTCTAACAATTTTCTCTCACCAATCAAAAGTCCACCTTTACAGATAAAATATAAAAGGATTTATATTTGTCTAAAATAGTAATTTATGACTTAAAAACCCTAGATTCAGTTTAAACAGCAGCAACTGTAATTATATCTTGCTTTTAACACTGCTTTACTGATATGATGCTATTCAAGCTTTTTAAGAACCAACATAGTAACAACTTGTTCATTCAAAAAAATCAAGAAAAGTAAGATTATACTCAGATGAACATAAACTCATGTCATGTTCACCGAAATGCTCTCAAAGCCTTGGATGTATTCTGAAATGTTAAATATTTTGTGGGCACAGAGATGCCCTTCTCTCAGCGGCTCCTCACTCTGGACCCTGGGTCTGTTCATCCTGTTACGCCTCTGCGCCCTCTGAGGGTCATTTTAGGATCTGCTTTGCTGGGAGCAATTTATTCAAGGCAGTTCAACAGTTTCTTCATCTTCCAAATTTGATTTTTTATTAGAATAATGACATTTACACACTTTCCACCTTTAAATCTGTAATTTCATAATCCCAAATATTAACTGAAGCTCACACTTCTTGACACTGTTGAGAAAACAGAAGTATATGGAGTCGAGGTTCAGTTCAGTTCAGTTCAGTCGCTCAGTCGTGTCCGACTCTTTGCCACCCCATGAATCGCAGCATGCCAGGCCTCCCTGTCCATCACCAACTCCCAGAGTTCACTCAGACTCACGTCCATTGAGTCAGTGATGCCATCCAGCCATCTCATCCTCGGTCGTCCCCTTCTCCTCCTGCCCCCAATCCCTCCCAGCATCAGAGTCTTTTTCAATGAGTCAACTCTTTGCATGAGGTGGCCAAAGTACTGGAGTTTCAGCTTTAGCATCATTCCTTCCAAAGAAATCCCAGGGTTGATCTCCTTCAGAATGGACTGGTTTCATCATCTGCAGTGATTTTGGAGCCCCCAAAAAATAAAGTCTGACACTGTTTCCACTGTTTCCCCATCTATTTGCCATGAAGTGATGGGACTAGATGCCATGATCTTCGTTTTCTGAATGTTGAGCTTTAAGCCAACTTTTTCACTCTCCTCTTTCACTTTCATCAGGAGGCTTTTTAGCTCCTCTTCACTTTCTGCCATAAGGGTGGTGTCATCTGCATATCTGAGGTTATTGATATTTCCCCAGCAATCTTGAGGTTACTAGGATAATACAGGAAATACTCCATATTTTCCAATTATGTCTGGCAGATTGACAAGCTAATAAGAATTTAAGATTCTGCCACCCAGCACAAAGCAATTCAATAGTAATGCCATCATTAGATATCACAGTCTTTATTTTCTGATACTGGCATGATGAAATCAACTTAGAATCTGTTTGGTCCTGTTTATATAAAGCACGGATATGGCTTCTAACGTAGTACAATATCCTAAAAAGAATAGTATAAATGTGGCTGTCCTTCATCAAGAAGCTGCAATAGCAAAATTAAGCACACACACACACTTCATAGCTCCGTTGGCTCATGTCATCTTGGAAACATTAAATTCCTCTTAGAGTTCATTTCAAAAAAAAAAAAAAAACCCTAAGGATCAATTGTTACCTTTCTATTATATTTAATTTGATAACCATAATAAAAACAAAGACTGATTGCTCCTTTCCTAACTTAAAATCCTCTCTTTCTACTATAGTTTCCTGTTTAGAAAACATTTAGGGAAAATGTGTAAACCTTTAATGGCAAATTTTACTTTTGAATTCATGCTGCTGACAATTCATTTCTGCCTTTTAAGCTCAGTTTAAGCCAGTGATATGGATATCTGCTTTGTGGTAAAAAAGAAATAACTTCTCAAACTGTACATATGGCAGAGGAACTAGTCTTTATAAAGTGTTTCTAAGAAGAACTGTTGTGCTGCCATACTTTTTTTTTTTTTTTTCTTTCCAGGATAACAGCTACACATGTTAAGATGTTTTCAGTTTGAAGAGAAGAATCACTTGAGTAACTCTAGGTTTTAAATTCCAAACATATTACATTCACATTTTTATCAGAAAAGTACATCAGAACTTATACATATATTTATAAATTGATATCTTTGGTCTCAAACTACAACTCCTGTTATTAAAACACACAAAAGAGTACTAACCCAAAGGGCAAGAAATCCTGTGACTGAGTAACAGTTAAGAAGACAGAAGATACAATTTCACCACGCTAAAGTCAGATATCACACAGGCTGAAGCACCAAATACGTAAAGCTTCTATCAATTCCCAAATTAAAAATGAAGTTTAAAATAAATTTTGGGTGGTCTATCCAAAAAATATAATTATCGCTCACAGTGCCTGCCAATGCCTGCGAGATATTAATCTGTAGGCTTCCCGTGTGTAATTCACTCTATCAGCTGTGCTGACAGCAAACACATACCTCACAACATTAAACTTATTGCCAGTTGTGAAAATGCTTTTTATTTACAAATATACTTTCAAAGAATCTAAAAACCCATGTCATCACTCTTACAACGCAATCACATATGTAGACTGAAACACACTGCTCATATTTCATATATGTTGAAAAACACACTATGAAATTGCCAAGTGAATACTACTAACACCTTTTCTTGTATGCACTCTTCCACAACAACAATCACAGACAACTGGAATCTACAAGCACGCCTGTCTTTTTAAAAACCACACATGCTTTGTTAGTGGGCATTGCACTTGTGTCCGACAAAAGTCTGATAATTTAATTGTATATTCAAAGATACAAAACAGTTAAATCCACTAGCATCAACAACCATCCAGGAAACCAATAATGAGAGTTGTTTGAAAGTAGAGTACCCCAGAGGTCCTAAAGTACTTAACATGAAATTCCAGGCCCTTCAATATCAGTTACAGGATATGACTCTTCATTTCTTCAGCATTACATCTTTTCATATTTCAGTGATTACACACTTAGTTCCATTTATCAGAAATAATTTCCTTTCTTAAAGTTCAAATTCTAAAGATACCTACACCTCAATGTTCCTTCATGGGAAATAGATGGGGAAACAGTGGAAACAGTGTCAGACTTTATTTTGGGGGGCTCCAAAATCACTGCAGATGGTGACTTCAGCCATGAAATTAAAATATGCTTACTCCTTGGAAGAAAAGTTATGACCAACCTAGATAACATATTCAAAAGCAGAGACATTACTTTGCCGACTAAGGTCCGTCTAGTCAAGGCTATGGCTTTTCCAGTCGTCCTGTATGGATGTGAGAGTTGGACTGTGAAGAAGGCTGAGCGCTGAAGAATTGATGCTTTTGAACTGTGGTGTTGGAGAAGACTCTTGAGAGTCCCTTGGACTGCAAGGAGATCCAACCAGTCCATTCTGAAGGAGATCAGCCCTGGGATTTCTTTGGAAGGAATGATGCTAAAGCTGAAACTCCAGTACTCTGGCCACCTCATGCGAAGAGTTGACTCATTGGAAAAGACTCTGATGCTGGGAGAGATTGGGGACAGGAGGAAAAGGGGGCAACAGAGGATGAGACAGCTGGATGGCATCACTGACTTGATGAACGTGCGATTGAGTGAACTCCGGGAGTTGGTGATGGACAGGGAGGCCAGGCGTGCTGTGATTCATGGGGTCGCAAAGAGTTGGACACGACTGAGCGACTGAACTGAACAATGTTCATACCAGCACTATTTACAATGACCAAGAGATGAAAGCAACCTAAATGTGCAAAAACTGATGAATGGATAAAGAAGATGTGATACATACACACAATGGAATATTACTCAGCCACAAAAAAGAATAAAACAACACCATTTACAGCAACCTGGGTGGACCTAGAGATTACCATACCAAATGAAGTAAATCAGAGAGAAAATGACAAATATCACTTATATATATACAATCTAAAATATACTATTTACAAAACAGAAATAGACCCACAGACATACAAAACAAACTTATGATTACCAAAGGAGAAAAGGAGAGGAGGGATAAATTAGGAGCTTGGAATTCACAGATTTAAAACTACTATATACAAAATAGATAAAAATAAGGTCCTACTTGATGAAAGTGAAAGAGGAGAGTGAAGAAGTTGGCTTAAAGCTCAACATTCAGAAAATGAAGATCATGGCATCCGGTCCCATCACTTCATGGCAAATAGATGGGGAAACAGTGGAAACAGTGTGAGACTTTATTTTTCTGGGCTCCAAAATTACTGCAGATGGTGACTGCAGCCATGAAATTAAAAGGCGCTTACTCCTTGAAAGGAAAGTTATGACCAACCTAGAGAGCATATTGAAAAGCAGAGACATTACTTTGCCAACAAAGGTCTGACTAGTCAAGGCTATGGTTTTTCCTGTGGTCATGTATGGATGTGAGAGTTGGACTGTGAAGAAAGCTGAGTGTTGAAGAACTGATGCTTTTGAACTCTGGTGTTGGAGAAGACTCTTGAGAGTCCCTTGGACTACAAGGAGATCCAACCAGTCCATTCTGAAGGAGATCAGTCCTGGGTTTGGAAGGAATGATGCTAAAGCTGAAACTCCAATACTTTGGCCACCTCATGCAAAGTGTTGACTCACTGGAAAAGACTCTGATACTGGGAGGGATTGGGGACAGGAGGAGAAGGGGACAACAGAGGATGAGATGGTTAGATGGCATCACCGACTTGATGGATGTGAGTCTGAGTGAACTCCAGGAGTTGGTGATGGACAGGGAGGCCTGGCGTGCTGCGATTCATGGGGTCACAAAGAGTCAGACACAACTAAGTGACTGAACTGAACTGACTGACTGTATAGGACATGGGTTCCCTATTCATGATAACCTATAATAGAAAAATATGAGAGAATATATATATGTAAGTGAATCGCTTTGCTGTACAACAGAAACTAATAACATAATAAGTCAACAATACTTCAATTTAAAAAAAGAAATAATTCCCTCTCTTACTGTGGAACATCATTATATACTGGGATTTATCATATGAGAACATAAAATATTTGACTGTCTCTCCCAATTGACCACCATTTGAATTCCTTGAAGACAGGAACTGACTTGATTCACCTTTTTTCTTTTTTTTCTTTGGCCATGGCCTGTGGGATCCTAGTTCCCTGACCAGGGACTGAGCTCAGGCCCTCAGCAGTTAAAAAAGCACAGAGTCCCAACCACTGGACCACCAGAAAATCCACTTGATTCATTTTTACATCCTCAGTACCTAAAAACTGCTGCTGCTGCTGCTGCTAAGTAGCTTCGGTCATGTCCGACTCTGTGCGACCCCACAGACGGCAGCCCACCAGGCTCCCCCGTCCCTGGGATTCTCCAGGCAAGAACACTGGAGTGGGTTGCCATTTCCTTCTCCAATGCATGAAAGTGAAAAGTGAAAGTGAAGTCGTTCAGTCGTGTCCGACTCTTTGCGACCCCACAGACTGCAGCCTACCAGGCTCCTCCGCCCACGGGATTTTCCAGGCAAGAGTACTGGAGTGGGTGCCACCTAAAAACTAGGAGGGGCTAAAGCAACATGACACTTTTAGAGTCGAAAACATAATTATGGAAAACTATGTTTTATTCCTAGGCTCAATCAGCTAATTTTGCAGTTTCCTTATATGTAAATCAGGACTAAAATACCTGGCAGGATTGCTGGGAAACTGAAAGACATCTGTAAAGTGACTAACCCAGTGCCTGGCACACCGAAGACTGTAAGGTGTACTCATCAAATAATTGAACTGATCCTCCCCTACCGCTCTCCCAACTCATATGCTGATTCAAAATATCCCCATACTTCTCAAAATTTAAACTGCCACCATGTTCCTTTGTACCCTTTTTATACACCAGAATAAAAAAAAAAAAAAAAAAAAACTATAGCTATAAAAATAAAGGGTTTTACAGTGTATTCAGACAAATAGGCATTTTAGGGCACTAAGTTCAAGTTTTATCCAGAAATAAAATATCCTAAGAAATGGGAACTAAAGTACCAGGCATTCAGCTTTATTGTCTCTTCTACCTCCCACCAAAAGGACAGGGGGAAAAAGCTTCAATATTTATAAGACTAAAAATAATGGATGTGCATAATTTTGCCTTAACATACATTTCTGCCTTTTTAGCTCAGTTTAAACTCAATGAAACGCCTAGAACACAGATAATTATGCATAAAGAAGATGCTTCAACTGCAGTGCACATTCAGTAGACAAAAATCCAAAAAAAGCAGACCTGCCTTTTACATTTACAAATCAATTCATTAAAAAGATTTGGAATGAATCGTGCTGTAATTTAAAACATAGATTACCACAGGCCAAACTTGATAAAGTTCCATTTTTAAGGCACTTTCACTTGACCTAAGAATTTTCAAGAAACAACAATCTGCCTAATCTTAAAAAAAGCTATTGCATGTAAATACTAGCTTTTAAAGGAGCAATGCTTAAGAATATAATCATAAAGAAATTTAAAGATTACAAAAAATCATGTGTTTGAATTAACTAATAACGTCAATAAATCACTATTGAGAACAGGCAAAGTGTTTCCATTTCAGAATGAATTATCCCACATTTAATGTCTAGACTGTTTCCACCTCATTTCATAATTCTAATATAATGGTAGAAGAAAATTTTTAAATTTGCTTCTCTTTTCTTTTCAAAAAAAAAAAAAAGCTGTTCCTTGAGAAACAAGTGATTATGCTTGAGTCTTTTAGTCCTACTCAAATCTCCTGAAGACTTACTCTTTATCTTAATGCAAATTAAATATTTTGCTATTTTTTTTCTCCTTATCTTTCTTACAATGTAATGATAATAATAGTTGTCACCACACAGGGTATAGCTCAAAAAGCACCAAAACTAAGGTTCAGAAAGACTCATCTAATTTTAATTACACATCAGGCAAATGGGGGCACGAAGTCAACTATTCAGTTAATTAAGTGGCTAAAATAAGTGCTTCCTGGAGGGGATAGGGTATCTGTTAAAATCATGATAAAATGGAGAAGGAAATGGCAACCCACTCCAGTATTCTTGCCTGGAAAATTCCATGGACAGAGGAGCCTGGCGGGCTGCAGTCCATGGGGTTACACGACTGAGCATGCGTCCATGAGGGTGGAGGGAGATGGGTTGGTAGCAATAAACTGGTAGAACTAAAAAAAAAAATCACGATAAAATATGGACCCAGTGAATCACAATAAAATATAAATCTAGCGAATCAATCTTTCTCTTTCTCTCTCTCTCTCTCTCTCACACACACACACCCCCTCCAAATAAAAGACATACACAGGAATCTGGAGAACATAAGTAATCAAAATAATACTGGGTTGACCAAAAAGTTCCTTCAGTTTTTAAGTACAAATAAAAGACCAATTTTTCATTTTCGCCAAGGATTTTATTCACCGTTTTGTTCCACTACCTTCTGCCATTTTTCAGGCAACCTGTTAAATCCATCTGCCCAAAACCTTTTATCTTGAGTAAAGAACTGTTCCAGGCACCTTTTACAGTCTTCCGAGGAACTGAAATGCTTTTCTTTCATTAAGAGAACTTCATAAAGACTGAAATAAGTGGAAATCTAAGGGTGCAATGTCTGCTGACTATGGCACGTAAATCAGAACTTTCCAGTCAAGTCGTAAGAGTTTTTGCCTGGTCACCAAAGAAAACATGAGGTCTTGCGCTATCCTTATGGAAGACGATGTGTTTGCTGTCGGCTACTTCCAGATGCCTTTTTCGAGTAATGCCTTCAGTTGGTCTAACTGGGAGCAGTACTTGTTGGAATTAATCGTTTAGCTTTTCAGAAAGAGCTCATAATAGAGAACTCCCTTCCAATCCCACCATAGACTGGCCTTCGGTGTGGTTGGTGGTGGTCGATTCACTTGTCCCATGATCTCTTCTGTTCCGCAACATTGTACAGGATCCACATTTCATTACTCATCTTAATTTGTTTTAAAACAGGATGTTTTTGAAACTCCCTGGTGGTACAATGGATAAGAATCTGCCTGCCAGTGCAGGAGACATGGATCCGATCCCTGGATTGGGAAGATCCTACATGCCACGGAGCAGCTAAGCCCTTGCCCACAACTCCTGAGCCTGAGAGCCACAGCTCTCAAGGAGCTGCAACTTGTGAAGCCAGACACCTAGAGCCTGTGCTCTGCGGGAAGAGGAGCTGCCACAATGAGAAGCCTGAGCTCCGCAACGACGAGGAGCCCCGACTCGGGGCAACTAGGGAAAGCCTGCACACAGTAACGGAGACCCAACACAACCAAAAATTAATAAATTAATTAAAAAATAATAATCAATTAAAAATGGAATGTTTTTGTTATGCCTAAGTAGAGGATCACAGGAAGAAATATGGTCAAGAAGTTTTTTCCACTTATGTGGAACCCAAACATCAAGTGATGACCATAAGGTAACCAAGCTGGTGCAAATGATTTTTAATGCTTGATGTGGATATTTCGTGTGTGGTGACTATCTCTCATGCAGTATTAGCACTGATTCTTTGCAAAGTCTCAATATGATTTCTATCAACTTCAACTGGTCTACCCAATCATGGACCATCATCTAGAGAGAAATCTTTAGTACAAAACTTCAAAAGCCATTTTTGACAATTTCAATCAGTCACAGCACCTTCTCCACACACTGTACTAATCTTTTTTTGTTTCAGTTGCGTTTTCACCTTTCTTGAAACAATAAAGCATAACATGCCAGAAATGTTACTTTTTTCCTCCCATCTTCAATATTAAAATGGCTACAGAAACATTCATCAGTTTTGATACAATTTTTTAATGCACACTGATATGACAGCTATCATACTACAATCTAACGAAACTGTTTCAAATGAAGTTAAAGACAGCTAAGCACTGTCTTTAACAGTTTATAGAAAAAGCAGAACCAACCTAATAATTTGAAGTGAGTCATTTCTGAGTCTGCCTAAGAAGCAAGAACCACTGTAATAGGTCTTTGCATACCATTAAGTCTCCTCCAGTGAAATCCCTCTTGGGCCTCAGTTTCCTCATCTGAGCAATAACCCCATTCAACTATATGATTTCTCAATTCTAATTTTGTGTGTTCTAAACTAAATTAGATTAACAATAGCAATTAACTAAATTGCTATTAATGTGTAGATGACATACAGACATGTAAAGATATGAACGTTTAAATAAGCAATAGGTAAGTTACTCAAGCACATGTTATAAATCTTTTAAAATCCAAGAAAGAATAAACAGTTTTTGATATGTCACCCTTAAAAGTCTTTTTGTTTCTAGTAATATGACACAAAAACTGAGAAAAACCAAACAATACCTCAATGAAAACAAAAATTATTTTCTATTCCAGGATCCTTTTCTTTAAAATGAAAGAAGAGAAATGCAACAAAATCATGGTCTATGAAATAAACTGCAATGAAAGAGGTTATTTTAAATTATTTCCACAAATGCCCAATGCAATTTGAACTTTCTAAAATTTGTTACCCTGTTGAACCAGAGTACTTTAGCTTTATAAAAGTTTTCCTGAAGTTTGCCACAAAATTTCAAAATAACTACCTTTTCTTCAGTGGAAATAAATGATGTTGCTGTGACATTTTTCCTGAAAACTTTATAGTATTCAAACTACCTAATCTTTCTATTGTAAGTATTCTGTTTTTTTTTTTTTTCTCTTGGTTCTATAAGCAAAAAATCAAGTAAAAAATAAGCTGACTTACTTGGTTCCACAATTAAAACAAAATTTAGTCTCTAAATGAGTATTTTTTAAACATATTCATCTTACAATTTTCAACTGAGGCTTAAAATAATACTTGAAATAAAAATTGGCAATAAATTTAAGTCTCTGCATAAAGATTCCTTTCTAATTGTATTATTCATGTAGATTTGAAAGACACATACATTCCAGTTCAAGCTGATCGTACATGAGAAGTCACAACCTTTGCTAGTACTGCCACCTGCTGTTGATTCTCAATCATTTTCCAGCAAATATAAACTGAAACAAAAATAAATGGAAGAGCATGGACAAACTGGTCTGGAAAGCAACATGGAAGGATTTTAAACACAATTTGTGTGCAAGCCACTGATAAAGTTTTTCTAACAAAGTTATATCTACATTGTAATAAGCCTCTTACTATGAAAGAGCAGCATAGTATATGACTGAAAAGACCCTTGAACTTTTTTCATTAGTCTCATTTGATTGAGGTATATTTGCTTTTAAATTTTTTATTGAAGTAGAGCTGTCATACAATATAATATTGGTTTCAGGTTTACAACACAGTGATTTGACATTTATATACACTACAAACTAATCACCATAAGTCTAGTAATCATGAGTCAGACTGAAGTATATTTTTTACAAGAGCATTAATTATGTGACAAAAAAGAGGAAATTCAGTACCAAAAAACTGAAAGTATTAAAAATTTTTCAGAAAGAATTAAGTGATTTTCTTTTCATTGAGTAAACATGTCTAATAAATGAGAAATAAGCATATATGTACAACGTATAAACAAAAATCAGTGAATCCAGTTGAAGGATATACAGAATATCATGTTTCTATCCTTTCTTTCTGATGTTTATAAAGTTTCTAAATAAAAAGTTGGAGAAAAAATATAATGCATTGACATTTTTGATCTGTTTTACCAGTGCAGCTAAATTTCAAGGAATTTAAGAGAACACTGAGCTTGTATTTGACAAATTTAATACGTATTTTAAAGTCTGAGAAAGGCTGAAATAATATTGAGACTTTTGTTTTTCCCTATTCTAGAGAAACATGATTTAGAGCAACCCTCTTATGGGAGTTGGCTAGTTGTACAGTTGGAGCAGCGACCTAATACTCCCTCTTGGGTAAAACAAGAACAAAGTGCATAAAAGAACATGAGTTTACTCCATACTTTTTCCTTTCAAAATTTAACAGCTTTAAAACTGTTACTTTAAAGCTTTATCAGTGTCCTTCCATTTTCCATGTCTATCAAATATTAAAAAAACAAAACCAAGACCTTTTCAAAATATATGCATGAGAATTTTATTACTGAAACTACAGAAAACTCATTTTAAAGCTGCCTATTTTTTACCAAGAAATCTAGCATTTGCATAATAAACAGCTTTGGATTGTCTGCTGAACTCTTTATGGATTCCCCTACTCACTTTCCTCATCGTACGTGTGTGTGTATGTGTTCCACCATGTCTAACTCTTTGCAACCCCATGGACTGTAACCCGCCAGGCTCCTCTATCCATGGAATTTTCCAGGCAAGAATAGTGGAGTAGGTTGCCATTTTCTCCTCCAGGGGATCTTTCCAACCCAGGGATGGAACATGCAACTCTTGCATTTCCTGCATTGGTAGGTAGATTCTTCAACACTGTGCCACCTGGGAAGCCCTCCCTCATCCACAGAATTTTAAAATCCTTGATCCCAGAAGGTCATAGTCTATAGGACAGTGCTTCTCTCTTCTGGAAGTTAAGAAAGGCTGGTTCAGTATCTGATATTTTTGTAAAGTGGCAACATATAAATTTAATGATTATGGGGCTGTCATTGGGTACAAAATGCATTAAAAAGCAGAAAGAAATGTCCACATGCAAAGAGAAAATAAGAAAAGGCAAGTACAATTTTTTTTTCCCCCCCAAATAAAAGGAGAAGAAAACACAGAAGGAGAGACGGAGTAACGCCCGGCAGCTTTCTAGCCCATGAGCCCAGCAGTACTTCCTTCCACGACCTCTCCCATATCCATACAACCCCCTTCACAAAGGGAACTCTGACTACTTTGCTATGTGATTCTGTTTCTTGAAGCCAAAAGCCTTGACTCCAACAAGTCCAAAGAAAATTCTCGGACATTTTTGACACAAGAGAAAAATTTGAACCCAAATAAAAATGAAAAAAACTGAAAGATGTGGATGGATGTTGTCCGTGAAATACAATTTTAGAGACAAGTACTATCCATTAAAAAACGTGTAGTATTGACCCAGAGGAGAGTCCACACATGGGAATTTCAGTGGTTTCTGTGGTAGATGGTATTATTTATTCAAAATATTCACTCCTCCTTATAAGTTCCCTCTGTAATGACTTGACTTACTTAAGAAATATAATTCCTGCCACCACAATCTCAGGCTTGACCATGGAACTTGCTTTGGCCAATCCAAAGCAAGCCCAAGGAACCTGTGCCATTGTCAAGCAGAAACTTGAATGGCATGGTGCGGTTTCACCGAGCTTTCCTTTCTCTCTGACCAAACTGGAAAAACCAACAATGTGAGGTTCTATTACAATAATGTGGGGATGTGTTACATGTCAATCTGCAACAGAGGTGTAACATGAACAAGAAATAAACCTATACTGTTGTAAGTCACAGAAATTTAGGAGTTGATTGGTACCACAATATAACCTGGCAAAAGCTGCAGGCGCGGGTCTCAAACAGATTCTCATTATAAATAAAGCCAATGGCTAAGAAAGCAAATATTTAATTCTGAGTGAGTGAGTGAGAGTCATGCAGTCGTGTCCAACTCTTTGCGACCCCATGGACTATATAGTCCATATAGTTGATGGAATTCTCCAGGCCAGAATACTGGAGTGGGTGGCCTTTTCCTTCTCCAGGGGATTTTCCCAACCCTGGGATTGAATCCAGGTCTCTCGCATTGCAGGCAGGTTCTTTACCAGCTGAACCACAGGGAAGCCCAAGAATACTGGAGTGGGTAGCCTATCCCTACTTTAGTGGATCTTCCTGACCCAGGAATCAAACTGGGGTCTCCTGCATTGCAGGCGGATTCTTTACCTACTGAGCTTCTTAAGTCATTTAAATATTGCTAAAAGGTCACTTCTGAAATGTCGTTTTAGTTCTCAAGCTATCACAGTGTTGAATGACTTTAAGTCTCTTTGTATAGAATACTCAGGGCTTCCCAGGTGGCACAGTGGGTAAGGAATCTGCCTGCCCATGTGGCAGGAGACCCAAGAGATGTGGGTTCAATCCTTGGATCGGGAAGATCCCCTAGAGTAGGAAATGGCAACCTGTTCCAGTATTCTTGCCTGGAAAATCCCAGGGAGCTTAGCAGGCTACAGTCCATGAGGTCACAAAGGGTTGGAAATAACGGCACACACACACACATACAGAATACTTACCAAGGAACAGATTTATTACATTATCCATGTTTCTAAAAATTGCCAACAGATTTATCAAAAAGATATATTTTATACTTCTGTGTCTCTTTTGCTGTCTCGCATACAGGGTTATCATTACCATCTTTCTAAATTACATATATATGTGTCAGTATGCTGTATTGGTGTTTTTCTTTCTGGCTTACTTCACTCTGTATAATAGGCTCCAGTTTCATCCATCTCATTAGAACTGATTCAAATGTATTTTTTTAATGGCTGAGTAATACTCCATTGTGTATATGCACCACAGCTTTCTTATCCATTCATCTGCTGATGGACATCTAGGTTGCTTCCTTGTCCTGGCTATTATAAACAGTGCTGCGATGAACACTGGGGTACACGTGTCTCTATCAATTCTGGTTTCCTCGGTGTGTACGCCCAGCAGTGGGATTGCTGGGTCATAAGGCAGTTCTATTTGCAGTTTTTTAAGGAATCTCCACACTGTTCTCCATTGCGGTTGTACTAGTTTGCATTCCCACCAACAGTGTAAGAGGGTTCCCTTTTCTCCACACCCTCTCTACAGTATACTGACACATATATATGGAATTTAGAAAGATGGCAATGATGACCCTGTATGCGAGACAGCAAAAGAGACACAGATGTATAGAACGGACTTTTGGACTCTGTGGGAGAGGGAGAGGGTGGGATGATTTGGGAGAATGGCATTGAAACACGTATACTATCATGTAGGAATGAAGCACCAGCCTATGTTCGATACAGGATACAGGATGCTTGGGGCTGGTACACGGGGATGATCCAGAGAGAGGAAATGGGGTGGGATGTGGGAGGGGGATTCAGGATTGGGATCTCATATACACCCATGGTGGATTCATGTCAATGTATGGCAAAACCAATACGGTATTGTAAAGTAAAATAAAGTAAAAATTAAAAATAAAATAAAATAAAAAAATTAAATTAAATTAAATATGAAACGAATTCTCTATATCCTGCCACTAAGATTAGTTGCATGGCCTTAGGGAAGTCATTCAGCTTCTCTAATTGGACACAATTAAGCAACTAAGCATACAAGCCAGCAGAAAGGCTTAGAAAAACAAGGAGAATGATCTCTGCCAACTGCACAGAGTAAGAATCAAATGATGCTATAAATCCTTGCTCAACCTAAAAGAAAGGCCACACGGTCACAATAAAAGAAGCAGAATAGTTACATACAGTTTTCATAAACCTTAGTATGAAGAATAAATTGTTGAAGAATCAAGTAGTGTTGGACACCCTTCTACTTCTCCACTAATTCCACCATTTAACCACAATAAACTAACTGTATTAATGAGAGAAATTTCTCATACAATTCATTTTTTTATTCTAGGTGATAATTTGATAAACACTGTCCATTTCAAGTACAAAATAATGTCTTAAAGAAAAAGAGATTAAGGAATAACCCCAACGTGTTTTAAGTTACATATGCCAGTATTTCTTAAACTTCTTCTCATTTACTCATCTAATCCTTATAACAATTTTATGAGGAAGATACTATTAATCAATCCATTGTCCAGATAAAATAACTGAGGCACAGATTAAATTACTGGCTCAAACTCACAGTTCAAAGTAACAAGAGTCAGGTTTTGAACCAGGCAGGCAGTATTAGATTAACCTCCACGTCAACCAAATATTATCATATTCCATAAGTGAAGCAAAAAGAATTTGTGAAATAAATGAAATGTAGTAGCGCCAATAAAATAATAAGCTATTATTTCATTAGTTCACATTAAGAATGTCTTTTGATTAATACCATTCACTTGAATTATTGAAATTCCATATTGGTAGAATCATGTGATTCATCAACTAATATAAATGTTGTTCTCCTAAATGCATAACTTCCATTGCTACAATTTATTTCTTTCATCACTACTGATGAATCACCTTGGAAAAATCCATTCTGTTTCTTTACTGGGGCTGAGAAATTTTAACCTGTGAACTACATTGTGTCCTTGGTAATGAAAAGGTAAAGTTGGAAAGGTTAAGATCAAGAACAAATAAACATATAGTAGTTGTAACACTAAAAATAACAGCTATTGCACCTAGAACAGATCTGTGATACAGCACAGTAAGTCTGCAAGAAGACACCCCAAATTGTATATATAGCATACATTTATTGTATCTTTTGGAGAATGAATCTGTAAAAACGACAGTGTAAACAAATAGCCCCAGAAGTATCAACACCGTGAAAATGACTATACTACCAAATGCAATCTACAGATTCAATGCAATCCCTGTCAAATTACCAACAGCATTTTTCACAGAACTAGAACAAAAAACTTCACAATTTGTAGGGAAAGACAAAAGATCCCAAATAGTCAAAGCAATCCTGAGAAAGAAGAACGGAGCTGAAGGAATCCACATTCCTGACTTGGACTATACTACAAAGCTACGGCCATGAAGATCAGGTGGTACTGGCACAAAAGCAGGAATACAGACCAATGGAACAAGATACAAAGCCCAGAGATAAACCCATGCACCTATAGGCAACTTATCTTTGACAAAGGCAAGTATATACAATGGGAAAAAGACAGCCTCTTCAATAAATCGTGCTGGTAACACTTGACAGCTATGTGTAAAAGAATGAACACTTGCTAACACCATACACAAAGATAAACTCAAAGTGGACTAAAGACTTAAATATAAGACCAGAAACTGTAAAACTCTTTGAGGAAAACACAGGCAGAACTCTTCATAACATAAATCACAGCAAGATCCTCCATGACTCACCTCCTAGAGTAATGGAAATAAAAACAAAAATAAACAAGTGGAACCTAATTAAACTCAAAAGGTTATGTGCAGCAGAGGAAACTAAAATCAAGGTGAAAAAGCAACACACTGAATGGGAAAAAATAATAGGAAATGAAACAACTGACAGAGGGTTAATTTTCAAGAAAACAAGCAGCTCATGCAACTCAATGTCAGAAAAACAAACAACCCAACAAAAAAAGTGAGCAAAAGACCTAAACACACATTTCTCCAAAAATATCCAGATGGCTAACAAACACATGAAAAGATGCTCAACATCACTCATTATTAAAGAAATGACAAATCAAATCAAAACTACAATGAGATATCACCTCACGCCAGTGAGAATGACCATCATCAAAAAAATCTACAAACAATAAATGCTGGAGAGGGTGTGAAGAAAAGGGAACCCTCTTGCACTGTTGCTAGAAATGTAAACTGATACAGCCACTATGGAGAACAGTATGGAGATTCCTTAAAAAACTGGGAATAACACTACCATATGGCCCAACAATCCCACTACTGGGCATATACCCTGAGAAAACCATAACTGAAAAAGACACCTGTAGCCCAGTGTTCACTGCAGCACTATTTACAATAGCTCAGACGTGGAAGCAACGTAGATGTCCATTGAAAGATGAATGGATAAAGGAACTGTGGACTATAATAACAGAATATTATTCAGCCATGAAAAGGAATGCATTTCAGTCAGTGTTAATGAGGTGGATGAACCTATAGTCTATTATACCAAGTGAAGTAATTCAGAAAGAGAAAAATAAATATTATATTTTAATGCATATACATGGAATCTAGAGAGATGGTACTGATTATCCTATTTGCAGAGCAGCAGTGGAGACACAGACATAGAGAACAGACTTATGGACACAGCGGGGTTGGGGAAAGGCGAGGGCGAGACAAACGGAGAGACAACATGGAAACATGTAAAACAAACAGCCAGTGGGAATTCGCTGCATGACTCAGGGAACTCAAACTGGGGCTCTCTGACAACCTTGAGGGATGGGTTGGGGTGGGAGGTAGGTGGGAGTTCAAGAGAGAGAGGACATATGTATACCTATGTCTGATCCATCTTGATATGATGGTAAAAGCCAATATAATACTGCAAAGCAACTATCCTTCAACTAAAAATAAATAAATTTAAAAAAGAAAAAGTCCATGGAATGATCTATGTAAATGAATAACAACTCTGCAAATACCAGTGAAAGAAACATACCTTAGATTGAGATCTGAATGCTAATGACAATGTCTTGCCAGTTATTACCTTATACAAGAAGATATGCCATTGAAACAGAGAAATTTGAACTTGTGATTTGAGAAAGCATTCACTAGCTGCAAAAAAAAAATACATTTTTCCAAATTTAAATTATATTCAAAACCTTTAAGAAAAAAAGCCACAAGATTCAGTTTAATTTAAATAACTTACATTTGATATATTCAAATAACTCAGAACTTTTAAATTTCAAGAAACACACACACACAAACCGTGTCCCCAATATCAGAGAAAGGTGACAAAAATCCATTACTTTCAGG
Source organism: Cephalophus harveyi (assembly GCA_006410635.1). NCBI lineage: Eukaryota > Metazoa > Chordata > Mammalia > Artiodactyla > Bovidae > Cephalophus > Cephalophus harveyi. The sequence continues at coordinate 258,444 of SJYT01059232.1, read as the reverse complement.
AGAAAAGAGTCAACCATTTCCAAGGAGACTATTTGACTCTTTAGAAGATCTAATTTCCCAGAATTGAGCCAGGGTTTTTATGACTGGTCCATTATGAAAAAGATCTTATGCATTTTGTTCCAATTTTTCAAATGAGAAAATTCACACAGATTAAATATAAAAGAATCTCTATATTTTTACATCTAAATTTGCTCAAATTGTCAACAGAATAGAAATTTGTTTATATCAATATATCACAGGAAAATGATTTCTCAAAACAACTTTCCTTGGTAATAACAAACAGCAACTGAGATATCACTACATCTTAGCTTTCGAGGAGGCTGATCAGGATCACATACTTTCTTTTTCCAGAATATATCTGTTGCTTTTCTAATAATAGCAGTAAGCCCAAGAGGGCATCCATACACATTTCCAAGTTTCAATAATAGTCGAAGTATTAAGTAACTATACCAGTATATTCACTATCCAAAACAGTCTTTGGCCAGTACACCTCTTCAAAGAGATACTGTAATTGCTTCACTCTGCCTTCAGTGAACTCTCTGTAATGAAAGTTGCTTTTTAGGCTTAACCTAGAGCTGCGCCCTGTGGGAAATGATGGGTCTTTGTAAAATGTGTTACCGTTTACTAATAAGGATGCAGAAGCAGCACAGCTGATGAACCAGCAAATCTGCTCTGACTAATTTGGGCTTCGCTGAATGAATTTGAATATCATCAAAATACATTATCCTTATCCATAACCTGCTTCCTATGATTCGCTCTATCTCCACACTCATTTCAAAAGTAACTTTAAATGTTTCAATATTTTACATACCTGCGCTAGTCCTATGGCATTATATAAAACAGGACTTCCCCCACCAATGAAGCTTGCTACAGAAAAAAGTTACCAGGTGACTATTTCAGACCTGGAGAAAAGTGAGAACATTTATACAGCAATATTTACATTTGAAAACATATAATAAATAAGAATTTCTCACTTAATAGAAAATTACTTGAATATTTACCAACGAACCACCAGGAAACAATGAAAAAGTAGGTTAAAATTCTTTTCCCAGTAACAGATGGCTTTATCTTGAACACACCTTCCCTCCCTCCCACCTTCTCCCTCTCTTCCTTCCTGTCTTTTCTCTCTTCTTGGGTCATTCATGAATCTATTTAACTTCTACTAAGAGTATAACACATGCCAGGCATTATGGCTGAAAAGGATGAAAAGATGGACAGGAGAGTTGTTCCCCAAAGGAGCTCCTAATCTTTTGAGTGTTAGAAAAAGAGAAGCGCCTATACTATAAATTATTATGAAAAAGGTTTACTTGGCGTGCTCTGGAACCAGCCAAGCAAATATAATGTGAGTGCCACGGGATGGTGACACAAGAACTTAGTTCTGAAAGTCAAGTAGGAATCGCTCAAGAACAGGCTATTTGCGTGAAGACGTAGAGTGAGGAAGGTGTTTCTAAGAGAAGAAATAGAAGAAGCTGACGCGCCACAGTGCCTGTAATAACTGGTGGCGCTCGTGGTTGAGAACCCGCCTGCCGATGCAGGAGACAAGACACACAGGCTTGATCCCTGGGTCAGGAAGATCCCCTGGAGGAGGGCACAGGACTGAAGCAACTTAACACACACACATACACACACACACACACATACACATGTGAAAAATGAGAGTAGGGGAGCTCCCCAAAGTTGTATACATAAGATAAATACAAGAGTCCAGGATGAAAAAACTAGAACTTTTGTTACAATTATTCTTACCACCTCCTTTTTCCCAAAATTATCTTTTTGTACATATGATATACTGTATACAATATTTTAGAATGCTAACCATTGTACATGTATATAATTTACAAATAAATAAATATATTCTAGATATATATCCTTCAAAATGCAATTGATGGTATTGTGATTAATAAAAAGAAAGAACTCATATTCTACATTGTCTTGAAAGTGATGTATAGTAATAAAGTACTTAAAGCAAATGAACAACTGGATTTTAAAAGATCACTCTTTACCTGTAACCTAGGAGATAAATTAGAAGAAGAGATCTGAGACAAGAAAAGTAGTAGCGAAGCCTCTGCAGTTATCCCAGCAAGAAGGTCTTAAACAACAATGGTGTCACAGTGGGAATGCCAAAGAGGAGGCAGAATTGCTTATAAGGAAAAAAGATTATCAAGTGTAAATCAGATTGACTTACGTCATTCATTAGATTTTGGTGCAACACAATTCCATAAACGCAATTTATACATTCTTCCAAAAGCAGGCTTACAAATCAAGTTATAAGGTACTATTCTCTATTTGAGGTCATTGAAACTCAAAGATGAAATTATATTCTGATTTCAGGAGTAGGGCCAATCCTTGAAAAGCAGTATGATCAATGTTATAGCTCTATCATTCCAGTTTTTCTCATATATGGTAAATTAAAATCTTGATCACTGAATATGGGAGAAAAAGAAGGCAGGAGGGGTTGGCAAAGATGAGGGTGAAATATATTGGCTGATATTAAAGTAAGATGCTAAGACCAGTATGCAATTATGCCCTGCCTTCCCATCAGTGATGGAACAAAGATAGCATTGTGTTTCTGTTCTCTTTCTGCTTTACCAGGTTCCATAGGCCAGGAACTTTTAAATAAATCGGCCTCCAAATATATCACAGATTTTGTTAGCTGAGTAAAACAGAAACCATACAAAAGAGGATGAATGATGACCTATAACTTAGGCAGTCACTGTTGTTCAGTCGCTAAATTGTGTCTGACTCTGTGACCCCATGAGGGCTACTCTCTGTAGCCCGCCAGGCTCCTCTGTCCATGGGATTTCCCAGGCAAGAATACTGTAGTGGATTGCCATGCCTTCCTCCAGGGCATCTTCCTGACCCAGGGATTGAACCCACGTCTCCTGCTTAGCAGGTAGACTGTTTACTGCTAAGCCACCAGGGAACCCCACAACTAGGTTTAAGTTTTATTCATTGGGGTCTAAAGTTGAATTTTAAAAAATTACCTACATTTTGCATAACCGAAGTAAAATATTACTCTCCATCAACATTTTAAGAACTCTTTATTTTTTGAATGAATGAATTAATGTTTAAATTTTATTGCAGATCAAAGTACCTGATCTTACCTACAATGTATCATACTGATGATCCTGTTGCCAGTAAAGTTCCTTGTGATAAACTGAAGATGTTTTCACTCACAGCATGTAACTTTTTAACTAGGACAATGCGGGATATTTTAAGAGCTATCCGTATTTTAAGAGCTACCCCTAGTTGCATTTCGTAATAATTTTTTATTCTGCATTGTAAGTATTTCACATGCCTTGGCACTTCCCTGGTGGTTCAGACGGTAAAGCGTCTGTCTACAATGCGGGAGACCTGGGTTCGATCCCTGGGTCAGGAAGAGTCCCTGGAGAAGGAAATGGCAACCCACTTCAGAACTCTTGCCTAGAAAATCCCATGGACGGAGGAACCTGGCGTCCATGGGTCGCAAAGAGTTGGACACGACTGAGCAACTTCACTTCACTTTCACTTTCATTGGCATAGCTTCTCAAAGCACTCTATCGTTTTCCCACAGTTCTATTGGTCATATTTATTTTGGAACTGACTAGACAGTATAATGGCAATAGATGAATCTGCAAGGATTTTTCACAAGAACTTCAAATATTAGAAATTATTTTTAACGTTAATGTGTGGAGCATGAATGTCAAAGCCACTAATTTAGTACTGATTGTAGGTTTTCCATCTTAAAAATATGTAAGTACTTTTTGAAATAAAAATTCTGCAAGTTTACTGGATTGAGACCAACAGTTCCGATCAGAGAATAAAAACAAAATGCCATCCCACAGACTGAAAAAGTATTTATTAATCAGTTTAAATTTCACTCCTCTTTTTAATGTATTCTGAGAATATTGAAGCAATCAGCATTATATTATTGTTGTAATGATAGCTTAGGAGGCAACAGAAATCCTCTTCGGGAGACTGAACTCAGACAAGCTGGAGACAGCTGACAGGGCCCACTGCAGGGGCAGTTTGTTTAGCAATAACAGGATAGGTGCCCTCTGATCACAGTAAAGTCATCCCAGTTTTTCATGCCAAAATTCCAGATTTACTTCTGAACTAACCCTACACAGGGCTCAAGAAAACAGAATACCTCCAGCAATAAATTAACTGACATGTGAGCACATAACATGTGGCTTTAAATATAGCACTATATTACCCATCTTCCATAGAGACAGAATGGACTCTGATTCATAGACCAGGTAACAAACCTAAGGCTCTCAATCATGGCTGAAGGAATTTACGTGCACTGCAGACACTCACTCTCCTCGGAAGGTCATCTCTGCACAGCCTGGGAAATAATCCCTGCCAGCCGATTTGCAAACTGCCTGAGGCATCGCTCCTGAGAGACATAACTCCTCTTCTTTCAAGGCTAGAGGTCAGAGCCATGATCACAGCTCAGTCAAATTTAAAGGAAAAAGTATCTGGGGTCAAAAATATCCTAAGGAAAAATAGAAGACTAAAACTGACAAAATATATTGTGCTCCTCTGAGCTTTAGTATGATGATGGAAAAAAATCTGCTGCAGAATATTAAGTCTAGATTTTTTTTATCTGACAGCTTCAAAATAACTAAAACTGAATACAGAATCTGATGAATGTCATGCTGTAATCAGTTTCGAGGACATTTTTAAATGCTACACACCCATTTAAATCCTCATCAGCCTAGACATTCCAAAAAAGTAAAATAAAATCAAGTATAAGAGACTTAAACATGAAATGTGAGCAGCAGCTCAGTGATTAAATTACTGCATCAATTAACTTGCGTACACAGATAGAAGGCTGCTCTTTCAAGCAATGTTAATTCTGCCTCTGATCAGACAAGACTCCTCCTCACATCATGCTTGTCATTTCATAAAACACAATGTACACAGCAAAAAGGCAGAGATGATTTGTAAATAAGAACAAACTGCTCCTTGAGAACTCTATAAAATACATAAATTGATGTTTGTGTAAAAAAAAAAAAAAAGTCATTTCCATACACTTCTAAAAAAAAACTGTCATTTCCATACACTTCTAACAGTGAAAAACTCTGAAAATTGTTTTTGAAAATCATAAGACAGATGAAATTACATTAAACTCAACAAGAGTCATTTGGTACCCATAAAAATCATAAATGAGCACATTTAAAGACTAAAGGCATTTCTGGATGTACACATCGCGAAAGGATAAAGTGCTTCATTTTGGTCATCTTTGCCAACTGCTATCACATGCTGTCATTCTCAGTAAGAGGAAACGCATTTGCAGAAGCGGAGTGAGCGCAACAGGCCTTAAATCAGACAAGCTGGGGACTGCTGTCGGCACTCTGCCTACCGGGGCCCTTGAATATCAGGATTTTATGGGCGCTTTTCTGATATCTCCGACTCTTAGTGGACTCTAGTAACTCCTTAAAATCTGGACTACTAACCTACTCAATACCTATTAATTTTGCTCCCGCTCTTCTTTAAGGTTCCAGCTTCTATCCAGGCAAAGAGAAAAGGAAGAATCCAATTTGTACTTTCATTTTTCCTGGCCCTTCAAAACGGAGTTCAGAGGTCACCTCCTCATTGTTTTCTGTGTTACTCAGAACGTTATGGCAAGCTAGTGCCTTAAGGCTGCTGAAGCTGCAGGGCTCACATCTTTTACTTACTTATGCAAAGTCCACTGCAAGGCTGGTGGCTCTCCAAAGCAGCACCCTCCCTAGGCTAAAGGCCAGTCCTATCTCCTTCACATGCCACACCCAGATTGCCACAGTTGGGTAAAAAGGATCTGGAAGACAACGTATGTCTCATAACTACTTTGTCCTAGGAGTGCACCACTTCTGTCCAAAATGCATTGGCTATAACTAACCAGAAGTCATGCTGAGCTTTAAGGAAAGTGGGGTCATATCCTCTTCCCAGAAGATCTGGAAGAAGAGAAGAATGAGACATGGGTAAGAACTTTGGGTATCCACTGTACCCCTTCTAACCATGCTCTGTACGTGTAGACTGGATACCCAACATGCTCTCTGCTTTGTCTTCACTCTGTCATATAATGAAAAATGTAATAGGTTTATCGTCTGCTTTACCTCATCAGGCAATGAACTCCTTGAAGGGAACAACCATGTAGTAGCTTCCCAGTTAATTACATAAACACACAAACATAACCACAGAAAGTCAGGTGCATGCCATTTGAGAAGTTCTAATTTGGAGAAGACTCTTAGACAGCAAGGAGATCCAGCCAGTCAATCCTAAAGGAAATCAGTCTTGAATATTCATTGTGTTAGGTAGTTAGAATAGGAAAAAGGGGTCCAGAATGGCGGTGGCTAAAAGACAAGGGAAAAGCCCCCAAAAATAGAACAGAGGAAGATTCGAGGAGCAGACTGAGGACCTCAGGTGGAACAAACAGCACTCCTGGCTAGCCTCACGTACACAGGGCAGGCCCAGAGGGAGGAGAAAAAACACATAAAAGAGGAGCCAAAGGGCCAGGGGTCTCGCTGGCTCCCTCTCTTCTCTTCGAGCGAGTCTTTTGGGTCGGCATGCCCTCACGCCTTGAGGATGTATTTCCTTTATTTTCTAAATAAACGGAGCTATAACACTAATCTGTCTGAGAGCTGTGACATGGTCTGTCCTAGGAATGTAACGCTGGTCTGTCGCTTCAAATTTTTGTTGTGACAAGACAGAACTGAGGAAATTACACTCTCCCCTGACAACTGGAAGGACTGATGCTGAAGCAGAAACTCCAATATTTGGCCCGCTGATGGGAAGAACTGACTCATTGGAAAAGACAGACCCTGATGCTCAGAAAGACTGAAGGAGGGGAAGAAGGGAGGAGAAGGGGACCACAGAGGATGAGACGGTTTGATGGCATCACCAACTCGATGGACATGAGTTTGAGTAAACTTTAGGAGTTGGTGATGGCCAAGGAGGCCTGGCATGCTGCCGTCCATGGAGTCACAGAGTCAGACACAACTGAGCAACTGAATTTCCAAGGTATGGTAGCAACATCAAAAACACATTTGACTTAATATGAAAGCAACCATTTATTTAACATCAAAAAATATTAACTGAATGACTCCTATATGCCAATTGAAACTTCAGGCCCTCTGAAAAGAGAAATAAATGAGATAAATGAGGATCTTCTTATGCAGTAGTTTACATTCTAATAAGGATATACAATAAATAAAAATAGAAACAAGAAATATCCAAAACCAGAATGCCAGAAACAAGAAAATGTTTTATCATTAGGAGAGCTACTATAAACAAGGTCATCAGGGAAGTCCTCTACAAAGGTGATCTTTGAACAACCCATGAATAGCAAAAGTGATGTGAAGTGAAGTCACTCAGTTGTGTCCAACTCCTTGTGACCCCATGGACTGTAGACTACCATGCCTCTCCATCCATGGGATTTTCCAGGCAAGAGTACTGGAGATGGTTGCCATTTCCTTCTCTGAATAGCAAAAAAGGAGGCTAGAGTTAGAAAATCTATGAGAGGAACAATTTTAAAAGAGGGAACAGCTAGCCCAAAGTCCAGAGTGAACTTGCTGTATTCAAGAATGTAGAATATGTATATGATGTATGATCAATCCCTATCTGTAATTAGATGTGACATTATTTTATATTAAAGACTTTATCAAGAGTTCAAAATATCTTCACTTTTACTGAATTCACCTCTAAATTATATAGAGTTAAAGCACAATTCCCAGCATAGCTCATCACTATCAACCACCAACTCTTATTAAGCGCCATTACATGTGAAAGAAAAGTGGCTATCACTGTAGAAATTTTTTTAAATATCAGACTTCACTTAAAAAATTACAGTCTATTACAGAAAAAGGCAAATATAATAAAGTACTAATACAAAATTATAAAAGCAATGTGTAGCAAGAATGACACATATCTCCAAGCAATATAAGGTTAATCACCAAGTACGATTATCTACATAAACATCTATTTATATGTTGTTCATAAGTTTCTATCTAGATGGAAGAAAATTGGACAGATTTTCACTAAATCTGCAGGAATCAGTTGACGTATTTCTGTCTTAAGAAACAGTCTATGTATGACACACAACATTCATTTGCAGGGTACCAAAAAAAAGGTACAGAGTAACTTTCCAGAAAAGCTAAAACTGGTTCATGCACCTAAAAGTGCAAAAAAGGGTCCATGAGGTCTTAGAGGTCTGGTAATAGTGAGGGATAAACAATTTTGGAAAGTAATACAATGAATCAACAGAGAGAAAAGAGTGATCTTAAATTTGAACACCAAATTATGAGACTCAAAGGCAATCAATCTAAATTTCATGCATGGATATGCAATAACACTGACCCTAACATATACAACAAAAAATAATGTGATCCAGAATGAGTGGTAATAGTGATTTATTTATTTAATGATGGTTTATGATCCTCTCAAGTTATGCAAAGAAAGCTAACTACTATATGATAGAGGTTAAGAATTCAAAAAAGGAAAAATCTTGTCTTAGTTTAGTTTTTCCCAGAAGTAAATTCTGAGACAAAGATTCACCAATTCATGAAACTGGTTATAAAGGAGGAAACAACTGTAAGAGAGGGAGAAAGTGAGACAAGGAAGGGAAAGTAGGTAATAAAGAACTGGTTATTAATCAAGTGTCCACTATAGATAAAAAGAACCTAATCCTACTGGAGGAACCTGGTAGCAAGTCTAGAACAGGGTAGTGAAAGAATAAGAAAGGCTGAGAAATTTATACACTCACTCATGTCAGTAATGAGCTAAGGCTGTTGTTCCCAGGCAATATTAATTAACTGGTATTGCTGATCTACTGAGTAGGAAGACAAAGTGGTGACAAGAAAAAAAGCTCTCAGGCCCCCCCAAAAAAAAAACAAAAATACAGTTGCTGGCAACTAGAAGAAGGCTAGCAAATGCTGAAGTGGCAAGGAGAAAGGAATGTTGATGGTGAACTGATAAAAAATATGCTCAAGAATGATCTAAAAAAACCAAGAGAAGAGGAACTTAAGCCAGGCTTTGAGAAATGGGTTGGATTTAGTTAAGGGAAAACATTTAAGTTAGGAAAAGTGGCATGAACAAAAATACTGAGGTAAGAAAGGGTAAGAGGTATCAAGGTCAGTTATAAGTCAGTTTGGCAGGATCAGAGACAGTTTATACAGAATATTCTCAGGAAAATACAGCTAAATATACACACTGGATCCATGTTAAGGAAGGTATCTAATGCTAGGCTAAAGAATTTCAACTGTTTATCTGAGGTATCGAGGAACCTTTAAGCTTATAAATGAGGAAGTAATAAAATGAAAATATTATAGCATTAAAATCTGTGTTGGCACCATTACTGCCCCTGTTATAAATGCCTATTGGATAGGATCTATAACCTTCCCTAAAAAAGCATTACATGCAGAGTATTCAGTACCACATTAGCAACAAGCACCCAAGAACAAAGGCTGTGGTATCTAAATACCATTTTTTACTAAAAGGAACCAATGCACCTAGAAGAAAGGGCTGATTCCAGGTCTGCAGAGAGTATCTACAAGAAGAGTCTAAAACATTTTGTTATGGCAGGAAGAAAGTAAACTATCAAGCACTATAGTTGCCTGGTCAAAAGAACTCGGAACCCACTCAGTTCCCACTGGCCAAATAAGAAAGAATTTGAGCATAAAAATAATAAACATTTTAGAAATATATGAAAACTGTTAACATCCATGAGTTCACCTGGTGGTGGTTTAGCTTCTAAGTCATGTCCGACACTTGCAATACTATAAACTGTAGCCCGCCAGGCTCCTCTGTCCATGGGATTCTCCAAGAAAGAATACTGGAGGGGGTTGTCATTTCCTTGTCCATCATAAGTTCATCAGTTCAGTTCAGTCGCTCAATCATGTCCGACTCTTTGCGACCCCATGAATCGCAGCAAGCCAGGCCTCTCTATCCATAACCATCTCCGGGGGTCACTCAGATTCAAGTCCATCGAGTCCGTGATGCCATCCAGCCATCTCATCCTCGGTCGTCCCCTTCTCCTCCTGCCCCCAATCTCTCCCAGCATCAGAGTCTTTTCCAATGAGTCCACTCTTCGCATGAGGTGGCCAAAGTACTGGAGTTTCAGCTTTAGCATCATTCCTTCCAAAGAAATCACAGGACTGATCTCCTTCAGAATGGACTGGTTGGATCTCCTTGCAGTCCAAGGGACTCTCAAGAGTCTTCTCCAACACCACAGTTCAAAAGCATCAATTCTTCGG
>SJYT01059232.1:226937-247028 GCA_006410635.1 Cephalophus harveyi | reverse complement strand
AGCCCATCCTTGCATGAAATGTTCCCTTGGTATCTCTAATTTTCTTGAAGAGATCTCTAGTCTTTCCCATTCTGTTGTTTTCCTCTATTTCTTTGCATTGATCACTGAAGAAGGCTTTCTTATCTCTTCTTGCTATTCTTTGGAACTCTGCATTCAGGTGCTTATATCTTTCCTTTTCTCCTTTGCTTTTCGCCTCTCTTCTTTTCACAGCTATTTGTAAGGCCTCCCCAGACAGCCATTTTGCTTTTTTGCATTTCTTTTTCATGGGGATGGTCTTGATCCCTGTCTCCTGTACAATGTCACGAACCTCATTCCATAGTTCATCAGGCACTCTTATCTATCAGATCTAGGCCCTTAAATCTGTTTCTCACTTTCAGTGTATAATCATGAGGGATTTGATTTAGGTCATACCTGAATGGTCTAGCGGTTTTCCCTACTTTCTTCAATTTGAGTCTGAATTTGGTAATAAGGAGTTCATGATCTGAGCCACAGTCAGTTCCTGGTCTTGTTTTTGTTGACTGTATACAGCTTCTCCATCTTTGGCTGCAAAGAATATAATCAATCTGATTTCAGTGTTGACCATCCGGTGATGTCCATGTGTAGAGTCTTCTCTTGTGTTGTTGGAAGAGGGTGTTTGCTATGATCAGTGCATTTTCTTGGCAAAACTCTATTAGTCTTTGACCTGCTTCATTCCGCATTCCAAGGCCAAATTTGCCTGTTACTCCAGGTGTTTCTTGACTTCCTACTTTTGCAATCCAGTCCCCTATAATGAAAAGGACATCTTTTGGGGGTGTTAGTTCTAAACGGTCTTGTAGGTCTTCATAGAACCGTTCAACTTCAGCTTCTTCAGCATTACTGATTGGGGCATAGACTTGGATAACTGTAATATTGAATGGTTTGCCTTGGAGATGAACAGAGATCATTCTGTCGTTTTTGAGATTGCATCCAAGTACTGCATTTCGGACTCTTTTGTTCACCATGATGGGACGCCATTTCTTCTGAGGGATTCAAAACTAGAAGGTGACAAGGGAATTAACACATTCTGAAAACTAGGTAACACAGGAGAAAATCACCATTTACCTTACTCTTCCTATAAAAATTGTACAAATATTTAATGATGTAAAGTTTATTATTATTATAAAAGAATTTCTGTTAGTAAATGAAGAATTAATGATCAAATAAGAATATTACCATTTTGTAACTCAACAAAGGTCTGTCTAGTCAAGGCTATGGTTTTTCCAGTAGTCCCATATGGATGTGAGAGTTGGACTATAAAGAAAGCTGAGTGCCGAAGAACTGATGCTTTTGAACTATGGTGTTGGAGAAGACTCTTGAGAGTCCTTTGGACTGCAAGGAGATCCTACCAGTCCATCCTAAAGGAGAGCAGTCCTGGGTGTTCATGGGAAGGACTGATGTTGAAGCTGAAACTCCAATACTTTGGCCACCTGATGCAAAGAGTTGACTCATTTGAAAAGACCCTGATGCTGGGAAAGATTGAGGGCAGGAGGAGAAGGGGACAACAGAGGATGAGATGGTTGGATGGCATCACTGACTCAATGGACATGAGTTTGGGTGGACTCCGGGAGCTGGTGATGAACAGGGAGGCCTGGCCTGCTGTGGTTCATGGAGTCACAAGGAGTCGGACACAACTGAGTGACAGAACTGAACTGAACTGAATGAAATGAACATATGCTATCAGACTGTGATGGTGGAAAAGACTCTTGGGAGTCCTTGGACAGCAAGGAGATCAAATCTAATCAATCCTAAAGGAAATCAACCCTGAATATTCATTGGAATGACTGAAGCTAAAGCTCCAATAGTTTGGCCACCTGCTGCAAAGAGCCGACTCATTAGAAAAGACCTTGAAACTGGGAAAATTGAGGGCAAGAGGGATACAGGATGAGATGGTTGAATGGCATGACTGACTCAAAGGAGCTAAGGTGAAGGTGAAGGTGAAGTCGCTCAGTCGTGTCCGACTCTTTGCGACCCCGTGGACTGTAACCTACTAGGTTTCTCCGTCCATGGGATTCTCCAGGCAAGAATACTGGAGTGGATTGCCATTTCCTTCTCCAGGGGATCTTCCCTACCCAGGGATCGAACCCAGGTCTCCCGCATTGGAGGCAGCAAACTCCAGGAGATAGTGAAAGACAGGGAAACCTGGTGTGCTGCAGTTCATGGGGTCACAAAGACTTGGACACAACTTAGTGACTGAACAACAACAATAATGAAATAACGGACATAGACAGCAAGCATCAGCAGTTGCTAAAACTATTAGCTGAAGAGGTGACAAGAAAATTTATGTTGTTTATCAAAAACTTTATCAGGTTGACAACATCTGAACCCAAAAACCAAATCATAACATGACAGAAAGATAACCAGATAGTGAATGCTTCTTAAAGCTATGCAATAGGAAGTAAACAATAACACCTATGAAGTCTTTTCCAGAGAAAAAACAAAAATCCTGCAATCTGAATAAACCTGTAGATTTAACTATCAATTTAAAAAAAAAAAAAAAAGAGAGAGAGAGGACATCATATGTATACATACAATTTGCAAAATTCAGAATGTGTGAAATTCTACAGAATCATTATTTTTTAACAAATAGTCTGCAATGAAAAAATTAAAGGGGAACCTACATACAGAAAAACACTAAATGTAATGTGGAGACTGTTTAGGTCTTGATTTCAGCAAATCAATTGTAAAATATAGAATAAATTTTAAGACAATTAAATTTGACATTGAATGTCTCCTTTATGATATTCTGTTCAGTTCAGTTGCTCAGTCATGTCCGACTCTTTGTGACCCCATGAATCACAGCACACAAGGCCTCCCTGTCCATCACCAACTCCCGGAGTCCACCCAAACCCATGTCCATCGAGTAGGTAATGCCATCCAGCCATCTCATCCTCTGTCGTCCCCTTCTTTTCCTGCCCCCAATCCCTCCCAGCATCAGAGTCTTTTCCAATGAGTCAACTCTTCACATGAGGTGGCCAAAGTATTGGAGCTTCAGCTTCATCATCATTCCCTCCAAAGAAATCCCAGGGCTGATCTTCAGAATGGACTGGTTGGATCTCCTTGCAGTCCAAGGGACTCTCAAGAGTCTTCTCCAACACCACAGTTCAAAAGCATCAATTCTTTGGTGCGCAGCTTTCTTCACAGTCCAACTCTCACATCCATACATGACCACTGGAAAAACCATAGCCTTGACTAAACAGACCTTTGTTGGCAAAGTAATGTCTCTGCTTTTGAATATGCTATCTAGGTTGGTCATAACTTTTCTTCCAAGGAGTAAGCGTCTTTTAATTTCATGGCTGCAGTCACCATCTGCAGTGATTTTGGAGCCCAAAAAAATAAAGTCTGACACTGTCTCCACTATTTCCCCATCTATTTCCCATGTAGTGATGGGACCAGATGCTATGATCTTCGTTTTCTGAATGTTGAGCTTTAAGCCAACTTTTTCACTCTCCTCTTTCACTTTCATCAAGAGGCTTTTTTTAATTCCTCTGCTGCTGCTGCTGCTAAGTCACTTCAGCCGTGTCCGACTCTGTGCGACCCCATAGAAGGCAGCCCACCAGGCTCCCCTGTCCCTGGGATTCTCCAGGCAAGAACACCGGAGTGCGTTGCCATTTCCTTCTCTGGTGCATGAAAGTGAAAAGTGAAAGTGAAGTCGCTGAGTCGTGTCCGACTCTTAGCGACCCCATGGACTGCAGCCCACCAGGCTCCTCCGTCCATGGGATTTTCCAGGCAAGAGTACTGTTAACATTTTAGTTCTAATCATTTTGCAATAATATTCTTTTTAAAAGCCCTTTTATAATTTGGATATATTCATAAAATTCCAGAAAGCTTAACCTTAAATACTTATCAATAAAATAATATGATGTCTGGAATTCATTTTAAAAGAATCCAAAGGACTGGAAGGAAGACTATGTATTCATCACCAGGGGATCTTCCTTACCCAAACATCGAACCCGGGTCTCTTGGCACTGCAAGCTGAGTCTTTAAGGTCTAAGCCACCAGGGAAGCCCCAAGAATACTGTTGTGGGTCGGTATTCCCTTCTCCATGGGATCTTTCCAACCCAGGGACCGAACCGGCGTCTCCCGCAATGCGGGCAGATTCTTCACCATCTGCGCCACCAGGGAAGCCCTTATTTACACTAGTTGATTAATATAGGTGCATTTGTTAAATTACTTAAGATATGTATGAATACAGAGATTTCGTATTCCAAGTGAGTTGATTAAATTTAGTATTTCTGATATCCTGCCTCATCATTAAAATCATTAAAGACTGAAAACAACTACTCAGAGAAAGAAACATAGAACAAAGTTAGAAGGAAAAAAAAAAGTAGTTAGGAAAGTACAATGTGTGTGGGCACGCAAAAACTTCACTGAGAAAAGGAACTTCCAATGCCTACAATCGGGGCAGGAAGCAAGGGTCTACCTCGAGACTCCTTATCTGTTACCGAATGCCAAGTGGGCAATTTAGTAAAGAAAAAAAAACACCTAATCTGGGAATTAGATTCCCAGAATGCTAACAATGCCGAGCTTTGTAAATCACAAATCACTTGACCTGCATAGGTTTTGGAGCATGACAACACAGCAAATTAAATAATAACAGCAACAATAATAATTGTGTTGCGTGTACTAGCTGCTGACCTCGCACTTGTCCTAAGGTCTTTGCATACTTTATCCTCAATTTCATAGCAACCCAAGGAGGTGGTGTAGGCGACTGACGTAAAGTTTTTAGAGGAGCACCGAATGAGGTAGGCATCAATACATGGTATCATTTCTCAAAAGAGGAGACTGAGGGTCGGAGGCCAATAACTCGTTTAAGGTTCTACACTGGAACGACTTGGTCCAGCCAATATTCCACATTTGTTTAAACACGAAAGAATGCTTTGAACACGCCAACGCACTGAACTATACAGGAAAGAAGCTTGTGGGGGCTGGGTGTAAATTCTGGAGAACTCAAAACTTCCCACAGACCTACAGGTTTTCGTCGCTTTAGACACCTCGGTCCCACGGGGGAAAACAAAACAGACCTTCACTCACCGCTAGGAAGCCTGTCCTCACCGCTGGACTTCAAGCCCTGGCTTCCTAACGCCTCCACCCGCCAGCCCCCAGCTTTCTCTCATCTTCGGTGTGTGACCTTCGAACTACATCTCCCATAAAGCCGTGCGCGGACACCTGCCCTTCACCGGAAGTTCGCGAGGCTCCATCCGGCGCCGGAGTGTGGGGTTTCCCCGGCTCTTGGACTACAAACCCCGGTGTCCTTACTGTGGTCACCTGTGGGTTAGTAGCAGAAGCGACGAGTTGGCGGGCCCAGGGCCCCTTCTGGAGCTGGTAACCAGTTCTCTGTGCTCTTTCCGTCTCCGCGCTGACGGGCCCTGCGCTGTTGGGTGGTGTGGCGCAGCCTCACGCTAGGGCGCGGACGCAGGTGTGGACTTAAGAGCCCGGGCTTCCGGGAGGGGGCTGGGCGCGCAGCCGACCCAACACAGTCTGTGAGATGGGGATTCGCTGAGGGTTCGCTTCACTATATTTAAAGAAATCTCACAGTCCTGGCACGGAAACAGACGTTCAAGGAACTTGGAGACGCTGGGGAGACCGTGCATGGGGCGGGGAGAGGGGCGTTTGGTAGGTGAGCTGGCCCTCGGGAATGCCCCAGAAGTTCGGGTCGGTGACCGCAGTGACAAAGTTGTTTGTGAGGTCTGCCTTATCTCTTGAGCCATGTGGCCTTGGACCTGTCAGGCTGGTCCACACACCCATAAAACTGGGTGTTGGTTTGGTTCAAGGTGTGAGACCCTTTAAAGTCAAGATACTTTAAAACCGTCCCTGAGGATCGTCCATATTCTTGGAAAGCAAGGGCAGGATTAGGCTAACTGAATCACCTCATCCTGCCTTCAAACACCCTGTCTTCAGAAGAACCTGAGGAGAAATGAAAAAGTAAATCGAACAGTAGAGCTGGACTTTAGACTTTATGTGCTCTTCTGGAATGAGTAATGGTTCTGTTTCTAGATGGCCTTTCTGGCGAGAAAGCGTAAGGGGGAAAGTATACATTTTCTACTGTTTTCTCCTGAAAATACCGTATGTATAAACATTGCACTGTGGGTAGTGAATGGTACTGCATTTTTGGAGGCCACTTTTGCAGTCAACCGGGAGTGAATGGACTGTGGAGGAAGTGAGAAAGTGACCATGACTTAAATATTGCCTATAGTAAACCAAACTGAAGAACCTGGATGATATGATTTTAAGGAAAAGGCAACCTCAAAGGGAAAGCCATACATGAGTCAGTATACAGCAAAATAAAAATAAAAATAAATAAATCCTGAAATGTAAAATAAAGTCCTGAAAAGTAGCTTCTGTTATTCATAATGTTTTTAATGCATTTAGAAATCTTAATATGAAGAGAATGGTGAAGTAAATTCTAGGGTAAATCAAAAGAAATGAATTGTTTTCTAATCCAGAAGTCACCCCTCCTAATTTAAGTTATATACAGAATTTCAGTATTTTGTCTCTATTCCTGTGAGTAGTTTTAGCCTATTTATAGGTAGCAGAAAGATAATAAATAGGTAAGGTGAACAGACACAAAATAATAAAGTTAATCTCCAGCCTATTTTTTTCTTTAAATATTGTCATGCTGCTACTGATAGACAATTGATAAAATTGCAGTCAGAACCTTAAAGACAACTGCTGTCAAAAATTATGGATTATATAACCTTTCTTTATAGCCTCAGTAGGTTATTCTCAGAAGGTAGAAACCTAGTTACTATCCCAAATCTTTTCTTAATAGAATTTCACAGGGAAAAAAAAAAATCATACCTTAAAAAAAAAGTACTTTGAGGAGTTTCTAGACAACTGCAATATGAACCATCCCCAAAATTGTGCCCTACCACAATTCAGTGGTAGTTGTGCCCTACCACATTCAGCCCACAATTAGGAAGCATTTATTAGAGGATATGGAACAATTAGTTTCAATCCCTGGGTCAGGAAGATCCCCTGGAGAAGGGCATGGCAACCCACGCCGTTATTCTTGCCTGGAGAATCCTGTAGACAGAGGAGCCTGGTGGGTGGCAGACCATGGGGTCCAATAGAGTCAGACACGACTCAAGCAACTTGGCATGCACACATGCACACGCACACAGAACAGGTCTTACTGAAGTAACAGGGTGACAAAGCAGACAAAGCTAATGATTTTAAAAGCTGTGATTTAAGGGTAGACAAAATGACCAATAGAACAAATAATAGATCCAAAAATACATGGTCATCTCATTTATGACAAGTCTAATACTGCAATATAATGGGACAAAGACAATAAATTTGAGAATGACCTTGACTCAAATGGATTTTATCTATTGGGATAAAAATGTATCGTGACCCTTACCTCACACCATGAGCAAAAATCAATCCCTGATGGATTAATCAGTCCCTGTGAAAGGTAAAGCAATACATTTTTTTCACATGAAACTTAGTTCTTTGAATAGGATCATAATTTCCCTGAGAGGACAGATTTGTTTCTAGTATCATTTAATCTAAGAGAATACAACTTGTCATCTGCTAAAAACACCTGCTTTATTTCTATCTACTTTAACTCCCCTCATGCCCTGATCTGTATTGAAGTCCCTCTGGTTTGCCTCCAATACACTTTCCTGTTTGTCATATCTTTAACCTTATCCTCCCTCCCACTGATGTCACTCCCTTCAACTCTTTTCCACCAAAGTTCTTTATTTTATACATCCTTCATATTGAATTACATTTAAAATTCTCAACTGATAACAGTTTTTAAGTATATCCTGTGATGACACTTGACAGTTACCTTTTTAAGAGTAAATCGTTTTAGAAACCATAACTAATGTTCCAATTATAGCAACACTCTGATAATGTTCAATCACTGATACAAGAAAGCAGTTGTAAATGAGTTTTTTCCTATTTTCCTATTTTAAGGAAGAAATGTCTTCTGTAAAAAGAAGTCTGAATCAAGAAATAATATCCCAGTTTCACTATTCAGCTGCAGAAGGAGATATTGCCAAGTTAACAGCAATACTCAGTCATTCTCCATCTCTTCTCAATGAAACTTCTGAAAATGGCTGGACTGCTTTAATGTATGCTGCAAGGAATGGGCACCCAGATGTTGTCCAATTTCTACTTGAGAAAGGGTAAACATTTTAGGCTGTGCCACCTGAAGAGTATCTGGTTTAATTTATGGATAACGTATTTTCTTTTCAATTTTTCATATAGCCATATTTATAATATTGGGCTTGTAAATAACTCATTGAACAGTCTTGTTAAATAATAGCATAATTTATAACTTAAAACTTAACTTTTTTTATTGGGGAATTGACTTTTCATACTTAATAGCCAGTTAATGAGTTAATCTAATTTTTTTCCGAAATAAAAAATGTAAATCTGCCCACTATGACTACTGAAAACTTCTTGTAAAAATTCAATATCTCCTTATAGCACATAAAATGTATGCTTTTTATTTTACAAATAATCTTCCAGAAATTTTAAACATCCACTGTTTCTAACTTTTAATCATTTATGATTGGTTTTTAACCTTTCCATTAATATATTATGTTCTGAAAGAAAATGAAATTATGTAATTATTAAATAAGGAAATGGCAATCCACTCCAGTACTATTGCCTGGAAAATCCCATGGACAGAGGAGCCTGGTAGGCTACAGTCCATGGGGTCGCAAAGAGTCGGACATGACTGAGCGACTTCACTTAAATAGAGGGGCTATCATGTATATCTAGAAAATTTTATTGTAATAAATACTGAAGAAAATGTTTGCTAGTTTATTTTTTACTTCTATCCACAGGTGTGACAGATCCATTGTCAACAAATCAAGGCAGACTGCACTGGATATAGCTAAATTTTGGGGTTATAAGCATATAGCTAACTTATTAGCTAATGCTAAAGGTGGGAAGAAGCCTTGGTTCCTAACCAATGACGTGGAAGAATGTGAAAATTATTTTAGCAAGACACTACTGGACCGGAAAAGTGAAAAAAGAAATAATTCTGACTGGCTGTTAGCAAAAGAAAGCCATCCAGCCACAGTTTATATCCTTTTCTCAGATTTAAATCCCTTGGTTACTCTAGGTGGCAATAAAGAAAGTTTTCAACAGCCAGAAGTCAGGCTTTGTCAGCTGAACTACACAGATATAAAGGATTATTTGGCTCAGCCTGAGAAGATCACCTTGATTTTCCTTGGAGTAGAACTTGAAATGAAAAAAGAGTTTTTTAATTATGCTGGGGAAGTCTCAGAAGAAGAAGATGGGTTGGTTGCCTGGTTTGCTTTAGGTATAGATACTGTTGCTGCTGAAGAATTTAAGCAAAGGCATGAAAATTGTTATTTTCTTCATCCACCAATGCCAGCTCTTCTGCAATTGAAAGAAAAAGAAGCTGGTAAGAAGTGAACACTTGTTTACTTGTAATAATCTGATTTTGGGTACTGGGTTAGAATTGCATGTATCTGCAATTTCTAGGAAGCACACTTTTTCTAGGAAGCAATGAAATCAGGCTGTCTTCAATAGAAACTTCCTGACGTTCTTACCCTAGAGGACTATTCTTCTGGGTGGTAGCAGCAGTTTTAACCCTAATGCATACTGGTTTCATTTGATTGTTCAGTGAATGATTATTGAATGCCTGCTATACACTAAACACGCTGGCAATGACCTTGACTATTTTGCTTTGTTTTCTGTTGCTTGTTTATACCAGTTCACATGGGGTTGTATGTATCATGCTCAGAAATGAGGGATTTTATCCTAAATTCCATTTAAATGTTGTAATCTGGCCTGTGTTAAAAAAAAAAAATCACTCTAGCTGCTTTGTAGCTCATGAACTGTAGATGGTTAAGTGTGGAAGTCAGGAATCCTGTTAAGAGGAGGTTGAAGATTACAGTAGCCCAGGTAAGAGAATGCAGTGGCTTGGATTAGTGGAGTAGAGAGAAAGGAAGAGTTATGAGATATTATGGAGGTAGAACTGATAGGGCTTGAACAGTAGATTGAGACTTAACAAGTGAGAGAGAGATGATGGTAACATAGACTACAGCCTGAGTTGTTAAGATGATAATAGGAGAGATGGAGGAAAAGTGATAGTCAAGGTATATTTTGGAGAGAAAATCAGCAGTACTTGTTAATGGAGTGGGTGTGGAGTATATAATAATGAAGTGAAAGATTAAAAGGACTGCTAAGTTTGAAACTTGAATCATTGGGTAGATACTAATAAGCTTTATTGATAAAATAATACAGAGTCATGGGTAGAGCAAGGGAAGCAGGACAGACTTGAAGCAAATAAATGAAGGTTTTATCTTTGGGCATGTTAGGGTTTGGAGAAGGGAAACAGAATCTGGAACAAAGAGGAAAGAACTCGAATATACCTGTATGAGAGTCATCAACACAATCAGTTCAGTTCAGTTCAGTCGCTCAGTCGTGTCCGACTCTCTGCGACCCCATGAATCGCAGCACGCCAGGCCTACCTGTTCACCACCATCTCCCGGAGTTCACTCAGACTCAAATCCATCGAGTCAGTGATGCCATCCAGCCATCTCATCCTTGGTTGTCCCCTTCTCCTCCTGCCCCCAATCCCTCCCAGCATCAGAGTCTTTTCCAATGAGTCAACTCTTTGCATGAAATGGTGGTATTTAAATCCCAGGATACTTTGAGGTTGCATGAAAAGTTGAGAGCAAGCAAGAAAGGGAACCTGAGGATCGCCTGAATCCCCCTGAGTTCTGGAGGTCAGATAGGAGAGGAGCCATCAAAGATGATGTTGTCAGTATGGCCACAAGTAAGAACAGGAGAATGTGCTCATAGAAGCCAAGAGAGCAAAGTGTTTCTTGGAGTTACTAGTCAAATATATTGAATGCTGCGGAGAGTTTGAGTAAGATGAAGATAAAGAATGTTTTTTAAGAGTCTTTGGTTTGGTAACATGAAGCTGTTGGTAATTTGACGGGAGGAGTGTCCATGGAATAGAAGGAGTAGAAGGTATACTACGGTAGACTGAAGAGTTCATGGGAGGTGAGGAAGGGGTCACTTGTCAGTGCCCACTTTCCCTTAGGTAACCTGTCAGGCTCTTCCAGAGACCTCTTAGACACTCATCTCAAAATGGGGAGTGTTATGTTTTATTCTCTACATCTGTGGAAAAAGCACCATGAGTTTAAAATTTTTTCTCTTTGAAGCTGTACAGCTTCAAAGAGAGTCGCACAGAGTCAGACACGACTGAAGCAACTTAGCAGCAGCAGCAGCGTGTAATTACAAGATCTTAAAAAACAGTAAGGAAACCGAGGCTCTTTTACTCAGCTGCTGTGTAACCTTATATAGTTCCATAACCGTTGTATGCCTCAGTTTCCTCCTGCCAAAAATGAGGATAATAATGGTACCTACATTATAGTGTTGCTCTAAACATTAAATAAGACGATGTATGTGAAGATCTTTGCTGGGTGCTTGACACACAGTAAGTAATAAATGTTAGCTTTTCTAATGAGAGTGAAATAATGGAGGTACTTTGAGGTAAGTTACATATTACAGAGTAACAGAGCAGGCAGATATTTAATGTTGCCTACGTTCATTGACTGTCACTGTCCCATTTGTTTTAATTTATGGCTTATTCATTTTTCCCAGTTTAAAACATTATTGCTATTTATGGTTATTTTATTTCAAAATCTTTAGACCAAATAATCTACTTTAGGGGAGAGAAGTTTTGTCAGGCATTTGAAATGTAGCATTTCTACTCTTATTGCCCCAATTCTACTATTTTTGGTCAGACCATATTAATTATTTTTTGAAGTATCAGGGTAGAGGTTGTAGACAGGGTGTACATAGTCTTAAGATTTATTCTATTGGGCATTTTTGTCATAAACAGAGTTAATCACAAGAGTTGTAAACACAATATTTAAAAACCTGTTAATAAAGGTCTTAAATAATTGTAAAAAAAAAAAAAATCTATGTACTTTCCAGTTATAAACAGAATATGTTCCACAGTGACACACACCAGTACTGTCTTAGGCACCAAGGAAAGTAGAGATGGATTCCTACAGTTTCCTAGTAATATTTCATTTATGGTCCAAATCTAAAGTTAATAATCCAAAATTAGAAACTGTCTTTGTAGTGTATTTTTATGAAAGTCACTATTGTAAAGTCTTTCCTGGACTTCCCTGGTGGCTCAGACGGTAAAGAGTCTGCCTATGATGTGGGAGACCCGAGTTCAGTCCCTGGATCAGGAAGATCCCCTGGAGAAGGAAATGGCAACCCACTCCGTTATTGTTGCCTGGAAAATCCCATGGACAGAGGAGCCTGGTAGGCTATAGTCTATGGGATCACCAAGAGTTGGACACAACTGAGCAACTTCACTATTGTAAAGTCAGTATACACTAGAGTCATGTATATCCAAAATTTACAAATCACCTGTGGTAAAAGCCTAAAGTAATACAGTGTATATGGATGTTAGTACATCCATCTTATATGAGAGTTTTATTTCATTAGTCCAAATTAAAGGTGAATCTAATTTTCATTTGTCATCTGTAGAATTTAAATCTTTTAATTTAAAAGACATATACAGATAACAAAAATAGGAAAATAAAACCTTTGATCGCACACCTACAATATAGTACATGTCTTTATCACACAAAAATAAACTCAAAATGGATTAAAGATCTAAACGTAAGACCAGAAACTATAAAACTCCTAGAGGAGAACATAGGCAAAACACTTTCCGACATAAATCACAGCAGGATCCTCTATGATCCACCTCCCAGAATACTGGAAATAAAAGCAAAAATAAACAAATGGGATCTAATTAAAATTAAAAGCTTCTGCACAACAAAGGAAACTATAAGCAAGGTAAAAAGACAGCCTTCTGAATGGGAGAAAACAATAGCAAATGAAGCAACTGACAAACAACTAATCTCAAAAATATACAAGCAACTTATGCAGCTCAATTCCAGAAAAATAAACGACCCAATCAAAAAATGGGCCAAAGAACTAAACAGACATTTCTCCAAAGAAGACATACAGATGGCTAACAAACACATGAAAAGATGCTCAACATCACTCATTATCAGAGAAATGCAAATCAAGACAACAATGAGATACCATTTCACACCAGTCAGAATGGCTGCAATCCAAAAATCTACAAGCAATAAATGCTGGAGAGGGTGTGGAGAAAAGGGAACCCTCTTACACTGCTGGTGGGAATGCAAACTAGTACAGCCACTATGGAGAACAGTGTGGAGATTCCTTAAAAAACTGCAAATAGAACTGCCTTATGACCCAGCAATCCCACTGCTGGGCATACACACCGAGGAAACCAGAATTGAAAGAGACACATGTACCCCAATGTTCATTGCAGCACTGTTTATAATAGCCAGGACATGGAAACAACCTAGATGTCCATCAGCAGATGAATGGATAAGAAAGCTGTGGTACATATACACAATGGAGTATTACTCAGCCATCAAAAAGAATTCATTTGAATCAGTTCTAATGAGATGGATGAAACTGGAACCTATTATACAGAGTGAAGTAAGCCAGAAAGAAAAACACCAATACAGTATACTGACACATATATATGGAATTTAAAAAGATGGCAATGATGACCCTGTATGCGAGACAGCAAAAGAGACACAGATATATAGAACGGACTTTTGGACTCTGTGGGAGAGGGAGAGGGCGGGATGATTTGGGAGAATGGCATTGAAACATGTATACTATCATGTAAGAATGAAGCACCAGCCTATGTTCGATATAGGATACAGGATGCTCGGGGCTGGTACACGGGGATGATCCAGAGAGAGGAAATGGGGTGGGATGTGGGAGAGGGATTCAGGATTGGGATCTCATATACACCCATGGTGGATTCATGTCAATGTATGGCAAAACCAATACGGTATTGTAAAGAAAAATAAAGTAAAAATTAAAAAAAAAAACAAAACAAAACAAAACAAAACAAAAAAAAGAGATAATATTATAAAGCTTAAAAAAAAAAAAAGAATGTTCTTTCCTTATGTATTAATTTGTTTACCATTTGTCACTGAATTAAAGCTTCTTTTGCTCCTGTCTTAGGGGTTGTAGCTCAAGCAAGATCTGTTCTCGCCTGGCACAGTCGGTATAAGTTCTGCCCAACCTGTGGAAACACAACTAAAATTGAAGAAGGCGGCTATAAAAGAGTATGCTTAAAAGAAGACTGTCCTAGTCTCCATGGTGTTCACAATACATCATACCCAAGAGTTGGTAAGCCTTTTCTTTTACAGTGAAGTCTCGGCCATCTGGAAACCTTAGGGAATAAGACATTCTGGAAAGACAAGATTTTGAGTTGCTAAGGAGCTTTACCTTTTTATTAAAAGCATGTTTAATTTAACCATTAAGAGTATAAGTGTTAAAGTGAAAGAAAGTGAAAATGAAGTCACTCAGTTGTGTCCAACTCTTTGCGATCCCATGACCATGGGATTCTCCAGGCAAGAATACTGGAGTGGGTTGCCATTTCCTTCTCCAGGGGATCTCCGGACACAGGGATAGAACCCAGGTCTCCCACACTGCAGGCACTCTTTACTGTCTGAGCCATCAGGGGCTCAGACAGTATTAAAGTATTTGTTACTATACAGTATTACTATATAGTATTAAGTAAAGTATTAAGTATTACTATATACTATATAGTATTAAGTATTACTATACAGTATATACAGTATTAAGTATTAAAGTATTACCTAATTTGATGACTTTTAAGTAGAGGACATTGTACATAACTGACCATTTCTTAACCTTGGGTTAATCAGCATGAATTTGATGCATTGAGGTACAGGATTTCAAAAGCCCACCATCTGGGTCCATTTAGTGAAGAGAGGAAAAAAAAAAAACCCACCCTCACAGTCCAGTACCTGCTTGTGGCATCACCAAAACAGCCTGGAGCTAGCTCCTCCATACTGCTGATATCTGCCTCTACCTTCTCTCTCCCTATCGCTGCTTTGAATTGGCTGTGGACTTGGAAACCTAACAAACCAGCCCTTTAAAACTGCGCAAAAAGGGACAGACCCAGCCACACCTGAGGAGGTCTCCTGGGAGTAAAGCGCACGGCCTAGTGACAGGTGTTTGCTGCTTAGAGCATTTCACATTTGATTGCTGATCCTCAGTCACAATCTAGTGAGGCGAACTCACTGAATTAGTGACTTCTCGAATCGTTCCAAAAGTCACTAATGCAGTGAATATTATTTAAATAAATTAATATTTTAATGGCTTAAACTTAA
This sequence comes from Cephalophus harveyi, assembly GCA_006410635.1. Classification (NCBI taxonomy): domain Eukaryota; kingdom Metazoa; phylum Chordata; class Mammalia; order Artiodactyla; family Bovidae; genus Cephalophus; species Cephalophus harveyi. The sequence continues at coordinate 231,795 of SJYT01059232.1, read as the reverse complement.
CCATCAAGCCATATTAGCTTTTGAAAACACTTTGTTAAGGACGAGAAAGGGGCGACAGAATGAGATGGTTGGATAGCATCACCAACTCAGTGGACATGAGTTTGAACAAACTCTGAGAGATAGTGAAGGACAGGGAAGCCTGGCGTGCTGCAGTCCATGGGGTCACAAGAGTCAGACACAACTTAGTGACTGAACAACAAACAACAACAAGGATTGGGATGGAAGGAAACGTTTACTATGGTAAAATTTGAATTTTCTCCATGCTATGTATTAGTTATTTAAACTTCTTTCTAATTAAGAAAATAAGCCTAGCATACTGTAAATATACAATACTTACAATAAATCAACATTCATTGTTTACTTACAGTATGCTAGGCTTATTTTTTTAATGTTTATTTTTTATTTTTATCTTATGCTTTTTTTATGCTATTGAGATAAGAAAGAAGACAAAAATGGCCTTTCTTTAGCTTACTGACAGTATTCTATGCAATTTCCCTGAAATACTCTTGTCTTTAGGCAGATAGAAACAACCTCTTGTAACTAGAAAAGAGTCTTGTTCTTACAGGAGGTACACGTTTGTATTATCCTATTAGTGACTTTACACAATGAGTCTAAATTGTTTTCTCCTATCATTCATACGTCTGATTTTTTTAAACAGATCCGGTGGTAATCATGCAAGTTATTCATCCCGATGGGACCAAATGTCTTTTAGGCAGGCAGAAGAGATTTCCTCCAGGCATGTTTACTTGCCTCGCTGGATTTATTGAACCTGGTGCGCCTTTTCTGTATAATTTTTATAGTAATAGCCATTTAATGTATGATTTCTAAATAAAAATTTTGGACAGCATTTGAAAGTACTCTCTGATGAACTATCATGTTATAAAACTGATATTTTAAAATATTTTGTGTTTTAAATACTATAATTTTTGTTGTCACTAGTGGAATAATTTCATCTGTTTTAAAAATTCTTTGCTTTTTCATATATTGCTCTTACCCAAGGCATCACTTCCTTCTGTACTAGACTCAGTTGTCACCTTTTCAGAGAGACTTTCCCAGATGGCACCAAGTAACTTAGTTAACCCCATATCCTGCATTCACAGTCCCTGTTATCCAGTCTGGCTTTTCCCTAGGGCACTCATCAGCACCTAACAGGGTATATATGTAAGTATGTATTTACTTACTGCCTTTCGTTTTATTTATTTATTATATGCTAGTACAAGAAAGTAAGTTCCAGAAAGGCAAGGACTTTGTTTTATTTATTGCTCTATCCCAAACCCTTAGAGCATATGCCTCCTATGTTGTAGAAGTTCAATAAATATTCAATAAATATTTGTGGAATAAATGAATATATCTAATTAGCATGTTTAATCTCAATTTCCAGTATCAATCTACACTGATAGATAATAATAGTACTAAACATATGAACTTTTCCAAAGGCTTTCTGTAAGTTAAAACATATGGTCCTCATACAACTTTACATAGTAGATACTATTTCACCATAGTGGCTGAATAACTTGCCCAAGAACAAAGAGCTAGTGAGTGATAGGACAGGCATTCAGACCTGGGCAGTTTGGCTCTAGGTCCATGCTCCTAATTACTGTGCTTGCTCTAGTAGCTCTAGGTCATTTTTTTAACTGCTACGTAGCCTCCCATTTATGAATATTCCACAATTCATTTATCCATTCTGCTATAATCTTTTGCCATTAACAGCAACACTGCAGTGAATCTTTGTGTACATTTGGCCTTCATAGGGTGTATGTCTGAGAGTAGGGCTGCTAGCTCATAGACCATGAGCATCTTAATCATTTCCACATATTGCCAAGTTATTTTCTGAAATATCCCTGCCAATTTACACTGCCTCTGGAAGTACATGAAATGTCTGTTATTCCTCGTCTTTACAGAGTTAGGAATATCAGGATTTTTATTTGCTATTCTGATGGATATGAAGTGGTATGTCACTGTAGTTTTAACTTTTATTTCCCTGCTGATGAAGCATCTTTTTCAGATGTGTGTTAGGCATGCAGTTTCTTTCCCCTTGAATTTTATATTTTATATTCTTTGTCTGTTTTTGTTTTGGTTGTTTGATCTTTTTTTCTTATTGATTTTAGGGGTTTTTTAATATGCACTGCATGCTAATATTTATTTAGGTTTGGTCTTGCAGATATGCTAGTTTAAGAGTTATCTTTTCAATATTTTTTATAAATATAAATTAATTTTATATAGGAAATTTGCCAATCTATTTGAAATATAAAGCTATATTTAAATAACAGAATATTTCTAAACTTTCAGATAACCTTAACTTACAAATTATTCCATTTATTCTCAATTTCAATAAATCAGAAATATAAATTCATTTATAGGCATCACTTTATTTTATCATAGCTGGATCAGTAATTATCTAGAGAATAATTATTTGGAAAGAGAAAATGAGTTTCATTTTATGCTGTTTTTAAACTTTTAGTGTTATTTGGTTTTTAACTCTTTGGAAAAGTGTTATCTGTAATAGTTGTTTGACAACATAAGAAAAATGTTTCAAGATTTTAGTGAGGAAAAGGTTAGCCACATAAACAAGGTAATACATTAAATGTTTGCATAGTGTTTAGCCAATAGTAAGTAGGTACTGGATATTTGTAGCTGTTACAATTTTTTAAATGTAACAAATTTAGGCCTTTAAGAAATGAAAAGTTTCCTGGCATTTTGATTTTGTATGTAGTCATATATTTAAAAAAATAATGTTTCTTGAATTCCAATCTACTTTTAGGCTTCTGCTTTCTGATTCTATGAACTGGGTTTCTGTCCAAAGTGATTTTCAAAGGTTTGAACCATTTGGAGCACAAAATGTCCAGGGCATGTTCATCAGCTCCTTGTTCTTTTGCCCCGTTTGATTAGGGGAGACAATAGAAGATGCTGTTCGGAGAGAAGTAGAAGAGGAAAGTGGAGTCAAAGTTGGCCATGTTCAGTATGTCTCTTGTCAACCGTGGCCAATGCCCTCCTCCTTAATGATTGGTTGCTTAGCTGTGGCAGTGTCTACAGAAATTAAAGTTGACAAGAATGAAATAGAGGATGCCCGCTGGTTCACTAGAGAACAGGTAAAGTTCAATTTAATTTCCTTCTCCTATTGATTGTTCTCTGACTGTATTGGTTTGGGCATGTAGCAAGGATACATGTTTTCAACAAGTTGAATGAATGGCTATGGCCCCCTCATCATTCATGGATTACAACGTAATTGATGTGCTCTATGTTACTCCTGCTGTGACGTACTTCTGGTAATGATGAGTCTATGCCATTTTCTTATTTCAGACGCTGTTCCCTGAGATTAGTGATCCTTTCAGTGGCCTTAAAATGGGTAGTCATTGTTTCAGATGAGAAGCAGGAATATTATTATTAGACATAGTTTATAGTATTGAAACAAGTAACAAAAAATATCAGTAAAACTGCATAAAAGTTTAGAAAAATTCTTGATCATTTTAAATGCACTTGACAAGACTGACAAAACTGTTTAACAAAGATACACTCGGAACTTTTTAAAACTCATCCTTAAGTAGTACAATGAAAGATAAATTACTTGTCTATGTCTTGTATAACTCAGTGTCTTTGTATAGAAGACAGGGGTACACTATAGTAGTGATAACCTGAAACCCTTTGTCACTTTGCCTTCACAAAATTAATTTTATTTTATGCTCAACCTCAAAAAGTAGAATTTAGATTTTTTTTCAGAATTTGATAAAAGGAAATTTTTTCTAAAAGTTCATTTCACTTTGAAAATATATGTGTAGCATATACTTTGTTCTTTCATGACCTTATTTTCATCAGGAAAAATGGCTTTCTGAAATATTTTTTATTTTGAATCACTAACTCAGTGAAGCAACTAAAAATACTGTACTGAATTTTGCATGTTGAAAATGGATGTTATTACTTTCTCCTTTTGTTATTCACTGTGAAAGTCATTACATTTTAAATTGTTTTAAGAATAGAAATAGTATTTAAGTATGATAGTTTTGAAATCCTAATACATTTTGCTGTGGTGTATTTTAGGTTGTGGATGTTCTGACCAAAGGCAAGCAGCAGGCGTTCTTTGTTCCACCGAGCCGAGCTATTGCACATCAGTTAATCAAACACTGGATTGGAATGAACCCCAATCTCTAAATCAAATAACTAAACTTTGACTATGTCTAATTGATTTCTAATCCTACTTATTCCTCAAGTGAGATGAGAAATGTTTAATGCTCTTTAGAATGTCAGCTTTTGTTAAATCTGAGTCAGCATTCTCTGAACTTTTTTGAGGGGGTTGTGCTCAACAGTTTTATCTCACAAAACTGTATCTCTAATAAGAGAAATCATGTTGTAAAGAAGTAGATTCTAAAATGTAAATAAACCTAAATTTCATTGCCTCTTATAAGCATTCACCATTCACTAAAGTTCTTTTATGAAAAATGAGACAAAATATTTGTAACGAATTTTAAGCTTAATTTTTAATGTTTTCATTATTATGAAGGTCCTTTTGGTTGTCATTGGCTGATTTTTACCATTGTGATCCACTTTTTTCTCCTGGTTCTGTTGTTCTGTCAGTGACACTGTTATAGTGTTGCTAATATTCTATTTTGATCAGTGTTAAGAATTTCCTATTTTAACAACTCTATTAGTGATCAGTACACCGCACCGTCAGGGAAGGAGAATTTAAGTGAGAGAATATCATTGTGTCTGGGATCCCCTTCTTAAACATAAAACTAATTAGTATATCTATTTGTTAACTATACTCAAAGTTGTTTTTTAAGACAAATTAGAAGTCTCTTCTTTTTTCCCTAAAATTAAACATATTTGAAAGGAATTCTTTCCAAAGTCAGATATTAAATAAAAT
>SJYT01059232.1:180179-211339 GCA_006410635.1 Cephalophus harveyi | reverse complement strand
ATATTCAGGACTGATCTCCTTGAAGATGGATTGGTTGGATCTCCTTGCAGTCCAAGGGAATCTCAAGAGTCTTCTCCAACACCTGTCTCTTATACACATCTTATATTTACTTTAAATCTTGAATATATTTATATACATACACATGTATATGAGTAATATTAATAATAAATTTAGTAACTATCAACAAATTAATAGGGTAAAGGGAAAGAATACAGTTGGCAAAACAAGAGGCGACATTATTATTTTTTTAATATTTATTTATTCGGCTGCGCTGGGTCTTTGCCTTGGCATGTGGGATCTAGCTCGCTGACCAGGGATTGAGCCCGTGCCCCCTGCACTGGGAGCACTGACGTCTTAGCCACTGGGCCACCGGAGAAGTCCAAGGGGGTACGTTATTAAAAACATAATTATATACAGGAACTAATTAGAAACCGTCCATCTAGTTCATTTCTTCTTGCACTTTTATTAGGTACTCACTATGAGCCAGGCACTATGCTAGGCTGACACACTCAACACGGTTTTCAATTCCCTGAAATAAAGTTGAGCTGTTTCAGAGCTAAAGTGCAAACTGATTATAAAATTTGCTCTGTGTGCTCTGAAATAATTCCAGGGCATCTATACCATGTGCTGGTCAAAGAATTGCCTAATTCCTAATAGCCTGGGTTCTAGTCCTGAAGGTGAAGGTGAAGGTGAAGTCGCTCAGTTGTGTCTGACTCTTTGCGACCCCATGGACTGTAGGCTTCTCTGTCCATGGGATTCTCCAGGCAAGAATACTAGAGTGGATTGCCATTTCCTTCTCCAGGGGATCTTCCCGACTCAGGGATTGAACCCGGGTCTTCCGCGTTGGAGGCAGACGCTTTAACCTCTGAGCCACCAGGGAAGCTAGTCCTGAGTGATGCAGAAAGCAGGGGCTCTCTGGGTATGTCTTTCTCCTATAAAATTAGAACTTAATAAGATAATCTTGAAAACTTCTAAATATTTCTAGCTCTAAAATAGTTTACGGTTTGATCAGCTTTGTCTAAGCACTCACTTGCAGCTCTGATCCAATGGACTATCTCCCAATGTCAAGCATTGTGTGTGTGTGTGTGTGTGTGTGTGCTTAGGTGTGACCCCACTGACTGTAGCCCATCAGGCTCCTTTGTCCTTGGGATTTCCCAGGCAAGAATACTGGAGTGGGTTGCCATTTCCTCCTCCAGGGGATCTTTCCGACCCAGGGATTGAACCCAGGTTTCAGGCACTGCAGGCGGATTCTTTACCATCTGAGCCACCAGGAAAGACCAACGTCAGGCACCGCTCAACTTTAATTATGTATGCATTCTAATAGTCCTGTATATATACTCTAATACAAGGTTAAGGATAGTAAATGCCATCTACTGGAAACATTCATAATGTATTTTCAGTTGTGTTTCTCCACGATAACTCTGCAAGGTGAAATGTGTTGTCATTTTCTCCTTTGGAGACCAGCCTCACAGAGATTACGTGGCCTGCCAAGTAAACAGCAGAGGCAAGACACACCCCAAATCTTCCCCTGAACAAAGGGCAGCAGGCTACGTTTTACTGTTCAAACTAAATGGCATCATACAGAAATAATCAATAACCTAGTCAAGTGCTTTTGAAGAATTTTTTTTTTTAATTAGAAAATCCAATATGTGTCAGACAGGGGTTAAGAAAAAAAGATTTTAATTATGTGTTTGTAATCCTCTCCCCAACCCTACCCCATATTGGCCTGCTAAGAAGAAAGGATTATTACTTGCTTACTCAGCCATAGAAACTTAATTGTGTCTGTTGGGAAGAGAATATAAAGGCTAATTAGCAGATACGAAAAGAGTGTCAATTGCTGTATACAAGAAAGGTAGCCTAAGGAAAAGGAATTTTCATAAAGTTATGAGGCTGAGAATTTATGGAAGAAAAGGGATTTGAAATCAACACATTACTATGATGGGATTTTGAGGAGAGAAATGGGTTAAGAAGAATTTAAATAAGTTTTTGCCAAAACTGGCCACGAAGCAGCCATATTTTATTTGGCAAAACAGATGAAAGATGAGCTTATCTGCTGAGATGTCCAAAGACACAGGCTCCCATATAGACTCAAAACAAACTGCTTCATAGGAAGCTGTTTTTCTTTGTATCTGTGCAGTTAAATCCTCTGAAAGTGAAGCAATTGAATCACGTGTAGTTCTAAGCACAGGCAGGTTTTTCCCTGGTTAGTTAGTAGGCTGCCTTCTCCCTGGATATCTCCCCAATACTTTCTATTAGTTAAGACATCAGCAGGGAAAATAATCCTTTATTTCATAATAAAGGCAAAGAATTTAATCTTTCACCAATAGTAGATTCTTCTATAAAGAATACATGTTGTATACTAAAATAAAATTTTATATATAGTATATATGATAATGTAATGAAGGCAAAGCACCTCTCTACTCTACCCCCACTTAATATAGCAGAGCTAGAAATTTGCTGATATTGAATTAGGCCAAAAGGATTAGGTATTTCTATTAGGTTAGGAAAAAATTGGAATATCAGTTCAGTGGCTCAGTTGTGTCCAACTCTATGACCCTATGGACTGCAGCTTGCCAGGCCTCCCTGTCCATCACCAACTCCCAGAGTTTACTCAGACTCATGTCCATTGAGTTGGTGATGCTATCAAACCACCTCATCCTCTGTCATCCCCTTCTCCTCCCGCCTGCAGTCTTTCCCAACATCAGGGTCTTTTCCAGTGAGTCAGTTCTTCACGTCAGGTGGCCAAAGTATTAGAGCTTCAGCTTCAACATCAGTCCTCCCAATGAATATTCAGGACTGATCTCCTTGAAGATGGATTGGTTGGATCTCCTTGCAGTCCAAGGGAATCTCAAGAGTCTTCTCCAACACCACAGTTCAAAAGCATCAATTCTTCAGCACTCATTTTTCTTTACAGTCCAACTCTCACATCCATACATGACTATTGGAAAAACCATAGCTTTGACTAGATGGAACTTTGTTGGCAAAATAACTGAAATATAAAAATGATCAAATTAAACAGAATATGACTTTATAACTTGCATCCTAAATGTCTACACATACGAAAAGAATTTATGTTTAAGTGTTCCCATAGTATATAATAATGCACTAAATAGTTGGGATGGAAATAAACAGGAAAGGAGAATATAATTATGAAAACAAAATGATTCAGAGAAAAACACTGTGGAATGCCAGAAAATGACATTATGCTATCAAGTTCACAAATGAATTGAGCTAGTTGGTAATTTTACTAAAACCTAAATTCTGAGTGGAAAATAATTTCAAATTTGATACTTTCAAAGGCCAGTGAAAGCTGAAGACCCTCAGATCCCTAAAATGAGGAAGAAAAGAAGAAAAGCCTATAAAAAATGGAAACTCTTGAATCTCACAGTATGTAAGTCTAATACATTGGCTTTATAAGTACATAAAAAGTGAACTACCTGGTTTATGAATTTTTATCTTTATCACAGGAATAGCTATGAAAATAGGAAGATAAATGCACATATATATTATAAAATGATTTAGAAATTTGGTCAATTGTTACTATATATACATTTCTGCATTATCAATTAGATGAATTACAAGTGATAACAATTCAAATAAAAATATTTACATATTCAAACAAAGGCTATTAAAGTCCCTATTCTTAGACTGTTATCAATGCATTCTTATGTAACTGTCTAAATATACCTCCTACTTGCAGAAATTGAAGTATAGACCATTGAAAGCGGCTATAAGCTGTAAAATTATCAAACTGAAAATGGCTATATACTGTTCTTCACAAGAGGGTGTTATTTTGAGATAAAATTGTAATCTACAATTCTGGAAGGTAGGCTACCAGTCTGTAACCTGCTGTAAATGGGCGTCAGAGAGCCGTCTCCAAGTCTTTTCTCATACAACTTCCACGTGACAGCTCTCAGGCTATAATCAGGCCCACTGAGTACTTGCTATAAGAAAAGTCATTCCCTCAGACTAAAAGAGAGACAAATAGACAAATGGGAATGGTCTGACTCTCCAAGGACCTTCAGTATTGTCGAGAACCTATATGTCAAATCAGAAGTCTGTACACCTCTCCTGAAATTGGAAAGTAATAATTCCTAAATATATGAGTCTTCATTTGATTATGAAACAGCAATTATTTTTATGCATCCCAAACTTCTATGACACCACTAACAAAATGTTGGTAGGATATTTTCCTTTATCTGATTGAAGAGAATTTATTTATTTATTCTTTATATATAAGTATTTATGTAATTTTATTAAAATATAAAAATATATATAAAATGCTATTTAAAACAATTATAAATACTACTTTTCCTATTTTTATCTTAATTAGCTTAATAAAGATATCCTTGTGGACACCTGGTTCATAGATTTCCATGACATCATTATTTATCTGTTGCTTGTTCTTTTCTTTTCCCTTTGAAATACTCTCTTTCAGACATTTAAAACATAAGTTGAAATCTTTGTATTTTGTCTGCTGTTTGTTACACAAGATCAATACTTCATGCTCGTGTTTGCAAATCTGTCAAGCAAAATATTCTAATATTATAAAGCAGAGGAGTAAAGGTTACAAGGTGTCAGTTTTGGGGCCAAATACCTGACCATGGCAACTGGCTCATTATCAAGAAGTCTCTTAAAATTCATTTGCATAAATTTGCTCTGAGATTTTTATTTCACCCACCTTGGAAGTCTCTGCTTCAGAGTAAAACTTAACTTAGATTCCTACTTCCTAAAACTAACAAGTGATATTTTGCATTCTAAGATAATTGATTTAAAATGACATATTTATTAGAAATGAATGTTTGTGGAAAATACCGTGACATACTAGGAATGAATGGAAAATGCTACTCAAAATACTTACAAAGGATATGCATTGAATTTCATCCTAGAATTTGGAACAGCTGCTTTCTAAATGGACACAGAAAGCTTTTCTTTTTTTGCTTCTTCTTTAGGTGAACCTCAGGCTGCTGACCAAGCATGCCAAAAAAACATAAAATATCTTGAAAAAGAAGTCAAAGGAGACACTGCAGGAGCTTTACTTCATCAGCCTGGCGCATTAGGAGAATCTCAGGAAAGTGGAGGTGAGCATACATCTGCTTCTACAAGCAGAAGGCAGAAGTCTCCTTTTCTCCCTGAAGATAAGAAACAACCCCCCTCTGAAAGCAAAATAATTAAGGAAAAGGAAAAGCCTCCTTCATCCCTTTCTGATCAATCAGACAAAGTCTTACCAGTGGTCACGTTCAATGACTGCGAAGAACAATTATCAGAAAAAATTGCACTGCGGGATTTCCCAAACACATCAGAGGCCCTTCAACCATCAAAAGGCAAAACTACGACAGACGTGAAGTGTGGGGTTGTCGATGTACAAGTAGCAATCAAGAACAGCTGTTTCTGTCAAACAGGAATACGGCTCCCAGTGAAAAAGACGTGTTCAAGATGGCACCCGTGTTACTCTGTCCGACACTTTCAGAGATGCTACACTTCTAGAAGATGCTCTTCAAAGTGCAAGAATCTGTCAGTCGAAGAAGGACAACCTGGAGCATCATCTAAGTCTGAAGGGAAAATTGCCAGAACTGAGAGCCCCTCACTGAAAGTTAGCATTGTAGCAAAAGGAATTAAAATCAAATACGTGAGTAAGAAAGAGAATGTATTAATAAATATAACTCATCCACCAAAAAGTGGGAAAATAGCAAAAAATGGAAACCTTGCCTCCAGCCACTCAGCTGAAGAAGGGCCCAAGTCTTCTGCACAGTCTGATACCGGGTGCCCTGAGAAGTGGCAGGTGGAAGACAAGCGTCACAGTCCAGGCTGCTTGCACGGCTCTCCCTTCACTGTGTTTGATCTCCAGAAGGAGGAGAATTTTGATACAGTTGTGGTTTCTCTGTGCTCAAGCCCTGACAGCGAGAAGAGTAAGCCTGACACAGTACCCTCAGTCTCAGATGACTGTGCGGTAGAATCTGCCATCTCTCAGCAAAAGAACTGTGCAATTGGTAAGAATACCCCCCAAAAGAAACGTGTCTCTGAGGCTGAGACTCTTCTCACAAACATTCTTCCTACTTCACGTGGTACCTTAAAGACCAGGAGCTTAAGCGATACCAACTTAAGTAAAACACCTTTTGAGGACCCTACAGATGTGAACAGAGACAGAAAAATCATCTCAGATAAACCAGAAAAGATCACATCGGACCCAGAGACACAGCCCAGCCCAGAAGGAATAAATCATTTGCCAAGTTCCATTTCTGACATCTTTCCAGTTCAAGACGGCAAAGGCTCTGACTTTGGTTCGTCTTCTCTGAGCGTGCAGTTTGTGGGAGAAAAGGCATCCACCATTTACTGCAAAGGCAGCGAAATTCCACCTGCAGATTGCTATGAGAACTCAGATTCTTTATCTTTCCCTTCTATTCAAAATGTTCTGAAGTCTTCCACTTCTTTCAGCCCATCACCCTGGGCCGCTGGACACTCAGAACCTAAAGAAACCCCCGGGGATCCCTTTTCCTTTAATCACTGTGCTGAAGTTTTGAAAGACTGTGGGCAAGGGCTTATTGATGTGACTGAGAGAGACTTTGAAAACACTTTACATAGAGACTGTCATACAGAAGCACAGCAACCCCTGGAAGCGAAGGGGACACCGCATCCGCCTCTCAGCATCGCATCCTCCGGCAACCTCTCTGCTGGCCAGCCACTCCACCGTGGCAGCTGCGTCACCACAGAGCGGGGTCAGACAGGGGCGCAGGCAGGCCATCCAGACACAGCGGTGCCCAGCAAAACAAAAGCGCCAGTGACGACATCAGTAGCTGATGAGTTAGACCAAAGATTAATTATTCAAGGTGATGAAGAAGACACTGCTTACTCTAATTACTCCATGGGAATGAAAAATCCTAAAGAGCCTCCCGGCTCTCTGGGAAATGTCGAAAAAGACAAATTCCACATAACTATGCCTGCAGTAAAGAGCACATGCTACAGAGATATTGAAGACCTAGCAAAGAAGAATCAGGATGAAGTCTGTTTTCAGACAAATTTTCCAGACAGTGCTGAGTTCAGCTGTGCAGTGTGTGCTACAGATAACCTGGTCCTTATTGAGAAAACCCTGACCGATGACGTGGACCAAGATGGTAACCAGGGTGAACAAAGCTTGGGACTAACCACTTGTAAACAGGAGCCAGCAGGGTGCCAATGGACGGCATCAACAAAGCCAAACCCTGAAGAAAATAAAAATGACCCAAAGGAAACTTACAATCACCAAATAGACATCCTGTTCTCCCCTCAGAAGCAGAAAGCTCTGAAAGGTACAGTGGGCTATATAGAATCTTTAACTTTCATTGTTTTTACTTGTTTGACCTTTGGGAAGTCTTTTTTTATTGCTTGGGACTTTTTTCTTTATGGCTGAAGATATATTGAGTATTTTAGAATTAGACGAATACGGGCAAGCATATATCAGCCTGCTTTTTCCATTATCACCTACCCCACCCATAAATAGTGCATAACAAAATTACCAAGACTGCAGTTTAATATAAAGTTTAAAAAAATCGATTTCTCTTTAAAAGGTTGATGTATTGCCAAATCAATTTTGTGGGAAACGTTAGCCTTTTGCCACTCTTAAATAATCTGCCATTTCTTCCTTCTTGCAAGCTAAGCATGTTCAGTAGAATTGGAAGAAAATGTTTGTGATAAAATGTGTTTTTAAACCTTGCTGTGTCATTGCAGAAGCACAGCATACATGTTTCAGGAGGCCATGTGGAATAGTAATTAAAGCAAAGGACAAAAAACAGAAACAGTCATGGCTAATCCTCATTGAGCCATCCTAGGGACCTCTGACCACAAGCAGACCTCTGACCTCCCTGTGGGTTGGTTGGCCATTTTTAAACCACTGATAGAACCCAGAAGCTCTCTTGGAGATGGCTAAGATAGAAGCTCTTTCCTAAGTACATAATACTGCCTGTCTGCTTTTAATCTTGGATCCTCATCGTATCATTGGAGGCCCTTCTTGCTTTTCTTCAATAAGCCCAAATATTTTATACTTAAGGTTAGCATTATTCTACATTGTGTAATTATTCTACATTAAATGCATCTTGAAAAAGTAAGGATCGAACCTAGATCTCCCACATTGCAGGCGGATTCTTTACCAACTGAGCCACAAGGGAAGCCCAAGAAAAAGTAAAAACTTCCTTCCAAACTGCCAGTAACATTCCTAATGCAGCCACAGATGATATTTGGAAGGATGAAACTTAGTCAAGAAGCTGCCTTTTCTTCATTGCTGTTCTAGCCCTAAGTTTTTAATAGAATAAAATTTAGAAGTAGAAATAAAACACAAAGGAACAGAAGTGTCGGCACAAAATGTGAAATTTACTTCGTAGAGAATGAAATGCCCTAAAACAACACATAGAGTCATCTGCTTAATATGAACCCACTAAGGTAAAGATCCATGTCACAGCAATGGCTGCCCAGTTGCCTGCCCACGCCTAGACACCAGAATCAATGGCATTAACCCATGCATTTGTTTCAGTCCACAATTATTTCAGTCTGCAGGAAGCCAGTTTGCAATAATAGCACTGGTGTCTCCCAGAGCACGTGTGTGCTCACCTGGATGAATATTCCTCCCAGGCTGGCTCCTCCTCCATGGACATGCTCCTCCCTGAACTGCCTTTCCCAGAACGGCCCATTTCCTTAAGAAAATCAATAATTCAAGTCAGAGGCCTCCCAGAGCTGATCCTGTGCTTCCTTAGACTTGTCCCATTTGGTGCACAGTTGCAGCGACCAGTTCCTGGTATTGCTGTGCTGTATTAAAAGGCTGTTCCTACAACTCTCTCCTTCCTCTCTTTACTTCTCTCCCCCAGATCACTCTGTTCCAGCCACACTGACTTTCTCGAGCTGCTGGAATCTGCCAGGAAAGTGCCCACATCAGTCTTTTGCTTGGGCAGGCTCCAGCCCACATCGGTCCTCCTCAGTCCGACCCTCACTACCTGGACTCCCCTTCCTCCAAATGTGCACACGATTCACACTCATTCTTCAAATCTTTGCTCACCTAGCACCTTCCCTGTGAGGCCCCCTCAGGCCACTCAATTCAAGACTGCAAGCTGAGCCCTGTCCACTCCAACCTGGGCGTACTGCATTCCTTTCCCGTGTCTTGCTTTCACACACAGCAGCTTCCCCTGTGACTGTGTTGTGCATTTAATTACTTTATTTCTTCTGATTTCTCTCACTAGAATGCAGTCATGAGGGCATGGATTATTTTTTTGTTGTTGTATCCAGAGCACCTGAACAGCGCCTGCCTGAAAAGTAGGTATTCAGTGAATGTTTGTTGAAGGAAAGGATGAATTCAGGAAAGTTATTCTTTGTGGAAAACTCTTTTCACATACAAAAAAACAAACAGGGAAACAGTTCAGAAGTGAAAATGTTTATATTAGCTGTTTGAATCTGTAAGTCTTTAGATGGATTTGACTCTCCTAGAGCTATGAGTTTTTAATACTTAATTCAATACCATTGTTATTATACTATTGCTACTTTAGGCCAGGATTTTGTCATTTTTTTCACAATAGAGATTGCCTTGAAGAGTTGGAACATCTTTGTACTAGAAATTTTTTTTTTTTTTTTAATATAGGCACGAATGTATGCCTTTATTTGCAGAGGGGTCCTCCAGCTTCTCAACATCTATCCACGTACCTCAGATTAAGAATCCCTGATGTGGGTGCTGACTGTATTTATGGAGTTCCTTCCACCATGTGCGTGCTTTGGAATTAACTAGATTGGAGGTCAGAGCCTAGAGGGGCCAGGCAGGTGGTATAAATGAGTAACGCAGGCTGCACGTCAGAAATGATGGCGTGTGGGTGCACCCGAGGGATCGCTGTCCCAAGTAATGAGGATTCAGGCCCTGAGTGGCCAGGCCTTCTCATTTTTCAAGAGAGCTGGAGATCTGGGATTTTTTAATCTATATGAATCTCTAGATTATGACATGTAAGACACAGTAAAGGCTGAGCAATCTACCACCTCTGAACTAGATTAACCCAGGGTGGTAGGGATGGGCACGCTACAAGAGTTACAGAGCCAGTGGTGTAAGGGAAAGCATACAGTTCGAACCTCTTAAGACTAAAATGCTGGGTTCCGGTCTGCACATTCTTAGGTAAAGAGGTTTCTCAGGGGCTCCTTTCTTCAGCTGCAAATGGCCTGACATATATCTTTAAGACCTCTGCCAAAGAACCGGGAATTCTGTATCATAAAGCATTTTAATGAGGGAACCAAATCTAGGTGATTCTGAGAGAATGACAGGTAATGAGAAGGATTAAATGATATTTTGCCTGGCGTAGAAATATTTGTAATTAAACAGTCCTTTCTATGTAATATGATACAAAACTTACAGGTAACACATGAGATCGCTTATTTCCCCGTGCCCCTAAGGAAGGAGTGATTCTGAAAGCCTGCACCCAGGCAGAAGGTGCCGAGGAGTGTAGCCGGGACGAAGTCTGTGGTCCTAAGATCTACACCAAGTACTAGGGGTCCAAAGATCCATAAAACAGCCGTCCCTTCTCTGGTAACAGAATTGTAGCTCTTGGGCTACTTTCCAAGAAGCTGACTTCTGACGACACTGGGGAACGTCCACACTCACGGCCACTTCACCGTTTCTCGGCGTGTGAGCAGGGCCAGGGGCCCGGGGCCAGCCGCAAGGCCCAGCTTTCTGCCAACAGGGCTCCACCCAGAGCTGCATTTCCCTCTCCTTGGCCTGAACTCACTTCCCAGGCCCCCTCTGGCTTTCACGGTGCTAGCCCTCTACTTTCACAGTCACATTTCATAAAACACCAGCTCGCTTGCTGATGGACTAACATGTCCCTAACAAAGGGATGGTATGTGTTTTGAGTCCTTCAAGATCCTGCAGGGTCCTCATCCCCGTCTGATTCCTAGAAAGTCTCAATAAAACATCTATCAGGTAGTCCTGGAATGAGGGAGAGGCTTATACGTGAGCAGAGATTACTGAGACAGAGGTTAAATTCACCAGGTGAAAACCTATCAGCTTCAAGTATTCAAGGATTATGCAGATTCAGGTAGTAAGCAGGTCGTAAATCTGAGACTGAAAACTGTTCAAGCTCAGATCGAATGACTTCTTGGTAGACGTCTTGCAGGATTGTTTTAAGCATAGAGTGGGTGGCTAGACAAAATTACCTTCTATGTGTTTGCAAACCTGAGGTTCCACAAACACCAAGCAGTAGCAATGGGAGATGCCTTACTCTCAGCAAGCATCAGGGTGGCTCTCAAATCACACTTGAGAACACACTGGAGGCCACGGGTGTGTCCTCATTTGAATCGTTAAGATTCTAGAGGAAAACTCTCTCCGTGTCAAGTCCTGTTCCCCTTACACATACTTCCCTAGATTGATAGGGCTTCCTTTCTTCCCCAGCAATCTCAGAAAAGAATTGCTTTAAATGCACAACATTTGACGTGAGAAAAGCCTTCTTTTCATGGATGCCTTCAGAGTCAGCCTGGCCTCCCAATCCCAGCCAATTGTGGAACTAGAGTGAGCATTGAAGGAAAGGGCAACAGGCCAGCTCTGTAGCATTTTTAAGTTTCACCACTCTGTAAAACTCCAGAGGGCAAGAGTCATCTTGTTCATAGCTGCAGTCCTAGTGACTAGCACGGTAGAAATTAGTGTAGAAAGGAACAGTAAATATTACAGAATGAATGCCATTTTTTGGTCAACTTCTTAAGCCCTGGGGAAGAGGTAGGACTCAACAGGAAAATTATGGAAAATAAGAGGAATTGAATAATGACCCTTCTTTCCTCCCATGTCTTTGGCCTTGACAACTTAAAATTGCTATGTAAATGGATTAGTAGTAACTATATATAAACATAAAGAAGAATATGTATTATGGATATACCACATTTATTATTTACATAGTTCTGAGAACAAACTTTGATATTGATAAGTTAGATTTTAAATTTAAAAAGATTAAATTCTAAAAACTCATTTGCTGTTGGGAATAAAGTTTAAAATTTGGTTTCTTTTTGCATAATATCAAAAAGTGAAAGAAAAATCCTAACCAATTCTACCCTTTCAAATCACTTTCAATGTATTATGTATTCTGCCATATGAGTTTTGTTTTTCACTTTGACAATTATTTTCTTAAAGTTTGCTTGTATTGCAATTAGTTTAACTGTAATTTTCTTACTTCCAATTAACATATAGTCTCATAGCTTTTCCTGACAGAAAGCAGCAGTTTGGAAGTAAATAAAGTATTTCAAGTTGTTATTTATTCAAATATAAAAATATCAAAGCCTTCATGTAATTTGGACTTCCCCGGTGGCTCAGACAGTAAAGCATATGTCTACAATGCAGGAGACCTGGGTTCGATCCCTGGGTCAGGAAGATCCCCTGGAGAAGGAAAGGGCAATCCACTCCAGTAATATTGCCTAGAAAATCCCATGGACAGAGGAGATTGGTAGGCTACAGTCCATGGATTGGCTTTTATCCTTCTTCTCATTTTGAACGAACACATACAGCAAGAAAAGTATGAAATCTGTATCCTTCTGAACTGAACTGAACTGAGAGTTCAATAGTAAACTAGTTTTCAAAGACCATACCTGAACTAATTCAGATAATAATAATAATATCTTGTATAGTAATTTCAGTAGACATAATTAACAATTGATTTACATCGTGCTCCTCCAAAACAGCTAATAAACTAACACAAACTAATACAATGTGTCAGGCATACTGCTGGTGCCCAAGAAATGTCTATTGATGAATCCTTCTGAGGAAATGCATGACAATTCCCCTGTTTCCTGCATAAATCTCTCTTCAGTCTGTACAGTTCTTTTTTCTCCTTCTTGCTCTCCTGTTTCTTCCTCCTCCTCTTCCTCTCTCACTCTCTCTTTTTCAGTAGAGCAAGTTGAGAAAGTGCATCAGGAAGGAATTGAATGAAATGGTTCTAGTCCTAATCTTCAGTGGTTCTGTTTCAAAGACCGGAACATTTGAAATTCTATTTTGAAGTGCTGTCTCACTTTCAAACTTAATGTGGTTTCATCTAGATGGGAATTTGGAAATCAGCAGTCTTCGAAAGTTATCCCAGGACCTGGCTCCAAAAGGTAAAAGGGCCAGCGATGGCTCCCAGGAGGAAGCTGTGGAGCAGTGGGCCAGGAGGAGGCAGCAGTTCCGAGACGGCAAAAGGTCCAGCTCTGCGGGAGGAAGTTCGTTTGCCAGTAACATCACTGAAGGATCTGGTGAGTAGACCAATGCCTTGTTCTCCAGAACCAGAGCAAAGAGCGCAGCTTCCTGAAGCTTAACCCTGTCCTCTCCTTCTTATTTTCAGAATATAAACCCTGTTGTTTGACCACGGCAATGTGGTCACTATATGCTTTTACAGAAAAGATAGTTAGCATAATCAGCTCTTTATGACCCGCTAGGAATCCCAACTTGGTAAATTATCTCCTTGAAGACACAACTGCCTACTAAGATGACTGTTCCCTTCAGAAACTGAAATAACTCACTATAGGGTTCTTTACTATAGTTTTGCAATGGATCCATTTGTAAGAATTTGAGTTGGCTTACAAAAATACCTAGGTTAAAACGTCTGCCTCCAATGCGGGAGACCCGGGTTCGATCCCTGGGTCGGGAAGATCCCCTGGAGAAGGAAATGGCGATCCACTCTAGTATTCTTGCCTGGAGAATCCCACAGACGGAGAAGCCTAGTAGGTTACAGTCCACGGGGTCGCAAAGAGTCGGACACGACTGAGCGACTGACACGATGACACGATAGTGCAAAAAGGTAAAAGTAATCGGTTTTATTATAAGAAACCATTTTCTTCTTGTTTTAACATCTCTGAAATGAGGAAGTATACGTGTATTTTAGTGAGAGACTGTTATTTCTCTTGCTATTGAAAAGATGCTATTAAGTCAGTACCATACTTCTGTCAAGGAGAAGAAGGCCTTCCTCAGCCTATCTGTGTTTTTTTGGCAGGCTTAAGAATTAAACTGACATGAGACAAATTAACAAGAGAAAATCAAACTTAATTTTATAGGAGTGGGAACCCCACATCCATGAGAGGGTCAGAGACTACACATATGTGAAAAATTCGAAGACAGAAATGCTTCAAACTCCTACTGGCTCTCTGTCGTACATATAGCAATATTTTTGTTTTAATGCTGTCTCTCGAATCATCCTTCCCTCTCCTTGCCCCACTGTGTCCCAGCATCTCTTCTTTATGTCTGTGTCTCCTCTGCTGCCCTGCACACAGGATCGTCGGTACTATCTTTCTAGATTCCATATACATGTGTTAACATATGACATTTGTCTTTCTCTTTCTGACTTACTTCACTCTGTACGATAGGCTTTAGGTGTACAACACAGGGAACCCAAAACTGGTGCTGTGTGACAGCCTGGAAGGATGTGGGGGGGGGGGACGGAAGGGGACTTCAGGAGGTTGGGGACATGTGTATGCCTATGGCCGATTTATGCTGATGTGTGGCAGAGGCCATCACAATATTGTAAAGTAATTATCCTCCAATTAAAATACTTTTTTTAAAAAAAGCCAGAAATGTAAAATGAGGTATATATGCCATCCTGAGATAAAAAATGGAATAAGTTTTTGATGGTTTCAAAGACAGGAAGGTCGTTCATGGGATGATAAGAATGGAGGTTTGGTATAGATATTTGCACTGCCATAAAAAAGGGGGCCACTTAGATAAGACTTATCTCTGGCAATAACTCTTTCTCTGGAAAAAATCCCCAGCTTAAGTTTTTCTAGGCAGTTATGGGAGGGGCAGTATTCTCTTGAGCTCAGAGAGGTCCCCTGCCTTTAGCTGAAACAAATCAGCATGCCCAAGTGCACACCTTGGGGAGGACTCTTCTGAATCCCTATATCTCAGTCCCACAACCTATGGCAAACTGAGGATGGAAAGTAAGTCATCAGTGAGGAAATCTAACTTCCCCTTCAGGGAAATAAGGATTAAAAAATGGAGGGGGGGTATTAATATACACCACAATTAGTAGGTCAACTGTAATTTTTAAAATGCACAAAGTTGTGGCTGTGAGTATCAGTGTTATTTGGGGAACTTACTGAGGACTGTAGCCCAGAAGACTGATGAGATGGGAATACCAGACCACCTGACCTGCCTCCTGAGAAGCCTGTGTGCAGGTCAAGAAGCAGCAGTTAGAACCAGACATGGAACAACAGACTGGTTCCAAATAGGAAAAGGAGAACGTCAAGGCTGTATATTGTCACCCTGTTTATTGAACTTATATGCAGAGTACATCATGAGAAATGCTGGGCTGGATGAAGCACAAGCTGGAATCAAGATTGCCGGGAGAAATATCAATAACCTCAGATATGCAGATGACACCATCCTTATGGCAGAACGCGAAGAATATCTAAAGAGCCTCTTGATGAAAGTGAAAGAGGAGAGTGAAAAATTTGGCTTAAAGCTCAACATTGAGAAGACTAAGATCATGGCATTCAGTCCCATCACTTCATGGCCAATAGATGGGGAAACAATGGAAACAGTGACAGACTTTATTTTCTTGGGCTCCAAAAGCACTGTGGATGGTGACTGCAGCCATGAAATGAAAAGATGCTTGCTCCTTGGAAGGAAAGTTATGACCAACCTAGACAGCGTATTAAAAAGCAGAGACATTACTTTGCCAACAAAGGTCCATCCAGTCAAGTCTATGGTCTTTCCAGTGGTCATGTATGGATGTGAGAGTTGGACTATAAAGAAAGCTGAGAACCAAAGAATTGATGCTTTTGAACTGTGGTGTTGAAGAAGACTCTTGAGAGTCCCTTGGACTGCAAGGAGATCCAACCAGTCCATCCTAAAGGAGATCAGTCCTGAATATTCATTGGAAGGTCTGATGCTGAGGCTGAAGCTCCAATACTTTGGCCACCTGATGGGAAGAGCTGACTCATTTGAAAAGACCCTGATGCTGGGAAAGATTTAAGGCAGGAGGAGAAGGGGATGACAGAGGATGAGATGGTTGGATGGCATCACCGACTCAATGGACATGAGTTTGAGTAAGTCCGGGAGATGGTGATAGACAGGGAGGCCTGGTGTGCTGCAGTCCATGGGGTCACAAAGAGTCAGACACGACTGAGTGTGAGGTTTTTGGAATCTAGTTGGTGGGTCAGAAGTACACGTAACCTGGACTTGTGACTGGCAGCTAAAGTGGGGGTGGGGGTGGGGGCTGGGGGACGCACTCTTGTAAGACTGAATCCTTAAATCTGTACCCAGTAGGTAGTGTCAAAATCAAGTTGAATTGTAGTATATACCCATGCGGTTTCTGAAGAACTGCTCCCAACACACACACAAGAGTTGTGCTATTAAGCCCAGGAACCCAAAAGAGTTGTGATCCAGAGAATGGTGTCCCTATGAGACAGACAGTAGAGACTGTGTGAATGTCCTGGGTTGTGTCCTAAGGACAAGCTGTTGGAATGACCGAGGTACGGTTCGGAAAGACAGTGGTATACCTTATCTAGAGTGAGTTAGAGGCTGGCACAGGTTATAGATTGAATGTATCTATAAATGTGAGGCAAACTATTAAGGAATTTATTTAAATTAAACACAATACTGTGTTATCCCACCACAGTGCTCGTACATTTATGTGAACAGTGAAGAACGCAATGTAAATGTTCTATTTTGCCCTGATAGTTTTTGTTCTTGTCTCTTGATAATGTCTAATCCCTCCAGTTGCTTCTTCCCATGTGGCAATAGGGACTCAAGAGCTCAAACAGTTTTTTTTAATTGAAATTTTACTACTGTAATTCTAGATTCACAGGCAGTTATAAGAAAGAATAGAGAGAGCCCAGTTTTCTCCAATGATATTTTTTTTTTGCTTTTTATGAAATGTCATTGATGTCCTATATTATGTTGGTTTCAGGTGTACTAAATAATTATTTGATGTTTGCATACATTAGGAAAAGATTACCATAAGTGAAGTAACCATTTGTCCCCATATAAAGTCATTGCAGTATTATGACCATATTCCCTATACTGTATATTACATCCCTCTGACTTACTTATAACTAACGCTTTGTACTTCTTATTCTGCATGACTTACTTCTTAAGTTTTTATTTGCACGTATACTACTGTATAGGGTTGTTTTACCATCACTCTACTGTTCATGGACTCTTGAAATACGTCCCTGGGGAATACTTTTCTTTTATTGAACTTCCAATAAAATATTTCTGCTGCATAATGTTCATTTTATTCCGCTCCTACTTCCCCTTGTCAATTTCTGGATTGATATAGTCTAGAAGCTGATTTAGATGTTTAAAACTCAATACTTTTCATAATCAACACTTAATGTAGTTCATCAATGTTTATCACTGCTTTTTATACCAATGACTTCCAAAAGGATTTGTTTTCTTTTTCTTCTTACTATAGTTATTCTCTAATAGTTTTTTAAGAGAGTTTCTTTGGGAGGTAGATTGAGTCTTTATAAATCTGAAAATGTATTCACTTCCTTCTTATTCCTGAATGACAGTTTAACATAGTTTGGTAGACAATTCTAGGTTCAGATTATTTAAGAAACTGGTTCACCATCTTCCAATAACCAGTGGTGGTGATGAACAGTCTGAATCCAATCTTATACTCGCAACTTATGTCTTTAATTCAACTTTTGTCTATTTTACCTCTTAGGGTTTTCTCTTCATCCTCGGTATTCTAAAATGTTCTAGTACTTATGTCAGTATGGGATATATTTCCATGTTTGGCATCCATAAGCTATCACATGCTGATGACTCATGCCTTTCTTCAAGTTTCATAAATTCTCAGATACAAGTTTTCTCCTCTCTATTTTATCCTGCTGTGACCCCTTTTAGAGAATCATTTAAACTTTTAGATCTATCCTCCAGATGTCTTAACCGACCTTTCATACTTTGCATCTCTTCATTAATTTCTACTGCATTCTGAGAGAATTCCTTAACCCTATCTTTCAGCTTAACACGTCACTCTGCATCCAAATCGTTCTTTCTCTTCAGTCTTTTTTTTTTCAGTGTTTTTTTATTTCAGCAACATTTTTACTTCAGCAACATTCAGCATTTAAAAATGTTTTTTATTTCTTAAGTTCAAAGGATATTTAGACGGTTCTTTTTTGTTGATCTATTTTTTTTTTTAATTTTACCTCTGAGAACATTAAATGTATTATATAAAATTTTAATCTAGTTGATCTATCAACTATTTTCTCAGTACTCATTTCATATTTGCCAAGTTGGTTATGTATATTTCTTAGTGTTGGTTTTTCCCCAAGTGCTTTGTGATTTTTGATAGAGTGCTTATTTTTTGGTTCAAATTTCCTATTCACCTAACACCTCTAGCTGAGCACCCAGGCAGGTAGTGGAGGCTCCACTGTGGTTTTTGCTGTTCTCTGTAAGAAAGCTGCAAGTTACAATAAAGACACAACCCTGCACCGAATATTCTATAAGCCATCTGGGTGTCCTCTGTCCTCAATCTTTAACTTTTTAAACATTCATTTTTTTCTTGGCTAAAGGCAGGTACAATCACCGCTGCTACTTGACTCGTGGCGGAGTTTCTGAGATAGGGATGGGCAGACATCAAGCTACGGGCTGTCTCTGGCACGGTGCTCCAGTTCATCGCCCTGTCGGCTGCACCTGGGGCCACGCTAGCTCTTCACTGTTGGTCGTGCTTCCACCTTTCTGCATCAAAACTTCCTCACAGACAAGTCAGAGAAAGACAAGCACCGTATGATATGATTTATATGTGGAATCTAAAAAAGCCATACTCGTAAAAGCAGTAAAGTGGTGATTACATGGGATGATAGGATAGATGTTGTTAAGGGTACAACATGCAAAGGGCACTAAATAAATCTTAGCGGTAAAATGCATCATTATGTAATGTCTACATAGTGAATGTAGACAATAATATTGTATTATAGTCATCAAACTTACTAGAAGACTAAAACGTAATTATTCCAACCACTAAAAAGAAAGAATAATTAATGTTACTATGATAGAGGTGCTGATTGTCACTACAATGGCAATCGTTACTATAATGTATAAATGCATCAAATGAACATGTGTACACCTGAAATTTACTCAGTGTTATACATCAAATGGGCTTTGCTGGTAGCTCAGGTGGTAAAGAATCAGCCTGCAATGCAGGAGACTCTGGTTTGATTCCTGGGTTAGGAAGACCCCCAAGAGAAGAGATAGGCTACCCAATCCAGTATTTTGGGGCTTCCCTGGGGCCTCAGATGGTAAAGAATCCACCTGCAATGAGGGAGACTTGGGTTTGATCCCTGGGTTGGGAAGATTCCCCAGGAGGAGGGCATGGCAACCCACTCCAGTATTCTTGCCTGGAGAATCGCCATGGACAGGGAAGACTGTTGGGCTAAAGTCCACGGGGTCACAAAGAGTCAGACACACTGAGCGACTGAACAACAGCACACACACACACACACACACACACACACATTCTCTATTTCCTTCTTATTTTCCTCCTGGACTTGGAAATACCTCTCTCCTTTATTACACAGAAAAGTTTAGCTGCAATCCCCGCTTGTACTTGTGTAGAATTGAACTTACCCCAGTGTTCATAACTTAAAAGACCTTGTAGGAATTAGGACCCATCCAAACACAGGTTTTCTAGCATTCCTATTAAAATGGGATCCTGGGCCTATGCTTCCTCCACTACCTTGAATCCACGTCTGCACATAGCCCCCATTTGTCCCTCTGGCTTCTTTTTCAGCCCTTCTGCATCTTGCTCTCTGCCCCAGGAGTCTCACCCCCAGACTTCCTATGAGCTTGGCCTCTGGGGAAGATCAACAGAAGCCTGGAGGGAGTGTTGATCATTGCTCAACTGCTAAGTTGTGTCTAACTCTGAGATCCCAGGGGCTGCAGCAAGTCAGGCTTCCCTGTGCTTCCCCATCTCCTGGACTTTGCTCAGGAGCATGTCCATTGTGTTGACGATGCCATCCATCCATCTCATTCCTCTCTTGCCCCTTTTCTCCTCCTGCCCTCAGTGCTGAAGCTGAAGCTCCAGTACTTTGGCCTCCTGATGCGAAGAGCTGACTCGCTGGAAAAGACCCGGATGCTGGGAAAGGCTGAGGAGGCAGTAAGGAGACTGAGATTCTGGCACTGTTGCCTCAGATCTCTCCCTGTGGTGGACCAAAGGCTGCTTGTGTCCCTAAAGTTATACTCCTGTAAAATCATCCTTCCACGCTGCCTTCCATGGCTCTGGGGTCTGATAATTTCACACACACACACACACACACACACACACATTCTCTATTTCCTTCTTATTTTCCTCCTGGACTTGGAAATACCTCTCTCCTTTATTACACAGAAAAGTTTAGCTGCAATCCCCGCTTGTACTTGTGTAGAATTGAACTTACCCCAGTGTTCATAACTTAAAAGACCTTGTAGGAATTAGGACCCATCCAAACACAGGTTTTCTAGCGTTCCTATTAAAATGGGATCCTGGGCCTATGCTTCCTCCACTACCTTGAATCCACGTCTGCACATAGCCCCCATTTGTCCCTCTGGCTTCTTTTTCAGCCCTTCTGCATCTTGCTCTCTGCCCCAGGAGTCTCACCCCCAGACTTCCTATGAGCTTGGCCTCTGGGGAAGATCAACAGAAGCCTGGAGGGAGTGTTGATCATTGCTCAACTGCTAAGTTGTGTCTAACTCTGAGATCCCAGGGGCTGCAGCAAGTCAGGCTTCCCTGTGCTTCCCCATCTCCTGGACTTTGCTCAGGAGCATGTCCATTGTGTTGACGATGCCATCCATCCATCTCATTCCTCTCTTGCCCCTTTTCTCCTCCTGCCCTCAGTGCTGAAGCTGAAGCTCCAGTACTTTGGCCTCCTGATGCGAAGAGCTGACTCACTGGAAAAGACCCGGATGCTGGGAAAGGCTGAGGAGGCAGTAAGGAGACTGAGATTCTGGCACTGTTGCCTCAGATCTCTCCCTGTGGTGGACCAAAGGCTGCTTGTGTCCCTAAAGTTATACTCCTGTAAAATCATCCTTCCACGCTGCCTTCCATGGCTCTGGGGTCTGATAATTCTCTTCAGATTACTCACTGAGTGTGTCCCCAACCTTAAGACATACCACTGCTCTATCCTCATATTGTAAGGATAATGTGAGCTGAAATTCCAATACTTTGGCCACCTGATGTGAAGAACTGACTCACTGGAAAAGACCCTGATGCTGGGAAAGAATGAAGGCAGGAGAAGGGGATGATAACAGGGGATGAGATGGTTGAATGGCATCACTCACTCAATGTACATGAGTTTGAGCAAACTCCAGGAGATAATAAAGAACAGGGAAGCCTGGCGTGCTGCAGTCCATGGGTCGCAAAGAGTCGGACATGACAGCAATGATTAAATATCACCTACATTACAAACTGATAAGACACAGCTGTCCATTGTCTACAGAGATAAGAGAGGACACCCCTCAACAGAGGTCTGGTAGTGGGGAAAGACAAAGTCTTATTTTATTGACAATTAGAAACTTGATTTAAGGCAGGTGTTTCAGTGTGCAAGCTTGATTAAAACTGGGTAAGGATCATGATTTAAAAGATCAGGACTTGGGGAAATTGCAAGGCGGGGATTTTGAGAATTTCAAAGAGACTAAGGAAATGAGCTATCTGTTGATGCATTTTCTTGAAGAGTTGATGGTCGGGAGAGAAGTACCTGTAATGAACAATAAAGATATTTGCCCAGTCAAGGGTCTTCTAGACTATAAAATGTATTGATAATGTGAAACAAGGTGTGTAATTTAGACAATAAGATGTGTGGAAGTAAGTGTTTTGGTTTTCAGTTTCCAAGCTGTAAAAGAGGGTGGAGGTTTTGTTCTCAATATACTCAAATCTTCCCTAGTCTTGGGGTAAGTAAATAGACAAAATTTCACTAAGGTGAATTACTCCAAACTGGATTTCCTAGATAGCCTTATTCTTGAACTGCCATTCATGCTTTTCTTGGCCTTCTATTTAATTAACTTGCAGTCGTTGAAAATTTTCTTTCTTTCCACCTGAGAAAATTTGTTTCCAAGGCAAACCATTCAAGATCACAGTAATCCAAGTCTATGCCCCAACCACTAATGCCAAAGAAGATGCAGTTGAACGGTTCTATGAAGACATACAAGACCTTCTAGAACTAACACCCCAAAAAGATGCTCTTTTCATCATAGGGGACTGGAATGCAAAAGTGGGAAGTCAAGAGATACCTGGAGTAACAGGCAAATTTGGCCTTGGAGTACAAAATGAAGCAGGGAAAAGACTAACAGAGTTTTGCCAAGAGAATGCACTGGTCATAGCAAACACAATCTTCCAACAACACAAGAGAAGACTCTACACATGGGCATCACCAGATGGTCAACACCAAAATCAGACTGATTATATTCTTTGCAGCCAAAGATGGAGAAGCTCTATACAGTCAGCAAAAATAAGACTGGGAGCTGACTGGCTCAGATCATGAACTCCTTATTACCAAATTCAGACTTAAATTGAAGAAAGTAGGGAAAACCACTAGACCATTCAGGGATGACCTAAATCAAATCCCTTACAATTATACAGTAGAAGTGACAAATAGATTCAAAGGATTAGATACAATAGACAGAGTGCCTGAAGAACTATGGATGGAGGTTTGTGACATCGTACAGGAGGCAGTGATCAAGGCCAAGCCCCCAAAAAAAGAAATGCAAAAAGGCAAAATGGTTGTCTGAGAAGGACTTAAAAATAGCTGAGAAAAAAAGAGAAGCAAAAGGTATAGGAGAAAAGGAAAGATATACTCATCTGAATTCAGAGTTCTAAAGAATAGCAAGGAAAGATAAGAAAGCCTTCCTTAGTGATCAATGCAAAGAAATGGAAAACAATTGAATGGGAAAGACTGGGGTCGCACAGAGTTGGACACGACTGAAGCGACTTAGCAGCAGCAGCAGCAGAGATCTCTTCAAGAAAATTAGTGATACCAAGGAAACACTGCATGCAAAGATGGGCTCGATAAAGGACAGAAATGGTATAGACCAAAGAGAAGCAGAAGATATTAAGAAGATATAGCAAAAATATACAGAAAACTATGTAAAAAAAGATCTTAATGACCCAGATAACCACAATGGTGTGATTACTCACCTAGAACCAGACATCCTGGAGTGCAAAGTCAAGTGAGCCTTGTAGGAAGCATCACTACAAACAAAGCTAGTGGAGGTGATGGAAATCCAGTTGAGCTATTTCAAATCCTAAACGATGATGCTGTCAAAGTGCTGCACTCAATAATATGCCAGCAAATTTGGAAAAATCAGCAATGGCCACAGGACTGGAAAAAGTTTTCATTCCAATCTCAAAGAAAGGCAATGGAAAAGAATGTTCAAACTGCCACACAACTGCACCCATCTCACATGCTAGCAAAGTAGTGCTCAAAATTCTACAAGACAGGCTTCAACAGTATGTGTACCTT
Source organism: Cephalophus harveyi (assembly GCA_006410635.1). Classification (NCBI taxonomy): domain Eukaryota; kingdom Metazoa; phylum Chordata; class Mammalia; order Artiodactyla; family Bovidae; genus Cephalophus; species Cephalophus harveyi. The sequence goes on along the minus strand of SJYT01059232.1, from coordinate 187,951 downwards.
GAACTTCCAGATGTTCAAGCTGTATTTAGAAAAGGCAGAGGAACAGAGATCAAATTGTCAACATCTGTTGGATCATAGAAAAAGCAAGCGAGTTCCAGAAAAAAAACATCTACTTCTGCTTTAGTAACTATGCCAAAGCCTTTGACTGTGTGGATCACAACAAACTTAAAGAGAAGGGAATACTGGAATACTTTACTTGCCTCCTGATAAAATCTGTATGTTGGTCAAGAAGCAGCAGTTAAAACTGGACATGGAACAACAGACTGGTTCCAATTTGAGAAAGGAGTACATCAAGGCTGTATATTTTCACCCTGCTTATTTAACTTATATACAGAGTACATCATGAGAAATGCCAGGCTGGATGAAGGGCAAGCTGAAATCAAGACTGCCAGGAGAAATATCAATACCCACAGATATGCAGATAACACCACCCTGATGGGAGAAAGTGAAGAAGAACTAAAGAGCCTCTTGATAAAAGTGAAAGAGGAGAGTGGAAAAGTTGGCTTAAAGCTCAACATTCAGAAAACTAAGATCACGGCATCAGGTCCCATCACTTCATGGCAGCAAATAGATGAGGAAAAAATGGAAAAAGTGAGAGACTATTTTCTTGGGCTCCAAAATCACTGCAGATGGTGACTGCAGCCATGAAATTAGAATTCACTTTCCCCTTTTGAAGAAAAGCTATGACCAAGCTAGACAGCATATTAAAAAGCAGAGACATTACTTTACCAAAAAGGTCCATCTAGTCAAAGCTATGGTTTTTCCAGTGGTCATGTATGGATGTGAGAGTTGGACTATAAAGAAAGCTGAGCACCAAAGAATTGATGCTTTTGAACTGTGGTGTTGGAGAAGACTCTTGAGAGTCCCTTGGACTGCAAGGAGATCCAACCAGTCCATCCTAAAGGAAATCAGTCCTGAATATTGACTGGAAGGACTGATGCTGAAGCTGAAACTCCAACACTTTGGCCACCTGATGCGAAGAACTGACTCATTGGAAAAGACCCTGATGCTGGGAAAGATTTAAGGCAGGAGGAGAAGGGGACAACAGAGGATGAGATGGTTGGATGGCATCACCGGCTCAATGGACATGAGTTTGAGCATGCTCTGGGGGATAGTGAAGGACAGGGAGGCCTGGTGTGCTGCAGTTCATCGGGTCACAAAGAGTCGGACGTGACTGAGGAACTGAACTAGACTGAAGAAAATGAATCTTGTTTCAGTCACATAAATTAGATACAATTGCTGTTGGTCCTATTCTTCCTGGTCTCCAAAGAATATCTCACACAAAAGCAATGTAGTTGGCACTCTGGAGCCACAAGCGATTGTTTCCAGGACCCACCTCCATGGTCAGCAAATCCCTGGATGCTCAAGCCCCTAAGATAAAAGGGCTTCTCTCACATACTCCACAGCAAACAAGCTGAAGTCCTTTGTGTTATGGACAAATCCTCTACTAGTCTCTTTCACAATCACGTCTGCCCTGCAGAAAAAGGAACGACTAGAGCTGTGTTGGAATCAGCTCATCCAGGTGGCACTAGCGGCAAAGAGCCCCCTTGCCAAGGCCGGAGACGCCAGAGACGCAGGTTCAATCCCTGCGTGGACCCCTGTGTCAGGGAGACCCCCCGGAAGAGGAAGTGCACCTCGCTCCAGTGCTCTTGCCTGGAAAATTCCATGGACAGAGGGGCCTAACAGGCTACAGTCCATGGGGTTGCAAAGAGTTGGACCCAACTGAGCGCACACCAAGTAACCAAATAATAGGTGCGTTGGAATCAGCTCACAGCAGTTCATTTCAGCCAATTGTTCACTTTTATCGGCTTCCCTGGTGGCTCAGAGGGTAAAGCACTTTTATCCCCCCAACACTGTAATTCAGTAACATCAGGCTGGTAGCTTGAAACTGGCCATGGAATATTTATTCAATGGAAACCAGAAAACACTACAAATCGGGGCGCTTTTTTTCTTTTTCTTTTGGACAGTCACTTGTTAAACATTTACCACTACCCACTAGAAACAACACAGGAATCAGTTGCATGACTTCAATTCAAATTCAAGCCGAAATACCACGATCATTTTAATTAAAGCAAGTATTGCTTCCTTTGGGATGAATTCTGTTTTGAATGGAAACGTATACTAACCATTTGTTTCATATCAGACCTGAGGGAATTGAACCGCCATTTTATTCTTCCGTTTATCCAAGGCACCGACACTCAGTAGGCATGTTCTGTTTCCTCAGAAACTTTTCAGTAGAGGCTGCAGTTCACGAAGAGCTGCTGGAGCTAGCGTTGCTTAATGTGCGCTTTAAATTTTATCTCATTTACAGAGTCAGGATATGCTCCTAATCCATGACTTAAAAGCTGACAGCTTTATCGAGCATCATTAGAGCTGGTGTTTTTCAGTCTGTTAATCTCACTCAGCTCTGACTTTCTACATAATAACTGGAAAACACATTAGGAATGGCATATTTATGTCTGTGGACACAGTTGATCAATCCATCGAGGCTGTGGGGAATGCTGACTAAGGCACACCAGGTAAATAACTTGAAGGCTGTATACTGAGGTCAGAAGGGTCTGCAGCACGGAGCTCTGATTTTCATAATCTCGAATGGTTCCTGTAGTACAGATGTGGCAAGAATTTGGGTCTAATTGTGTGAGAACTCTTGATAGAATTTCCCTTATTCCATTCCACAATGAGAATTATTAAGGAACTGTATTTACATAATAAAGGAACTTCAATTTCCAATAGTAAGAGCTAACAATTACATTGTGCTTACTATGCCAGGCTTTATGATATAAATGAGTTAAGCGTGATATTTTCATCCTGACTTTACCAAATGAAGAATCTGAGTCATGGAGAGAAGAGCCAACGTCCCTCAGCTATAATTAGTGGCAGAACTGACTGGACCGTTCATATCTGACCTGGTCTCTCACTGGAAATGCCCCAACAGAGTCTTACTTCATAAGATACCACTTTTTTGTTACCTTCAAATAATACAGTAGAATGAGAGAGATATGAGAATGTCTAAAAACACCTGAAACTGAGCTGAGTATTTTTTTTCCTTTTGATTCTCAAGTCCAAAAAGATGAAGTATTTAAATTTTTCAAGAGCAGAGAAGTGAACATGCAATTTCTGTCATTCCGAGAATATTCAAGAGCTCATTCTGTGTACATGTTGTGTACAAACTGCTCTGTATAAAATAGATAACAACAAGAACTACTGTAAAGAATTTTAATTTTTTAAAAAAGAGCTCATTCTGTTTTAAAGTTTTATTTATTAAAAGACTCATCTAACCAGCCAAATTTAGATGACCAGATTCTGGTGACAGAAACGTTTGGTTTGTTTTCTCTTTGGCTCAAAGTTCCAAAAGGGCAGTTGTTGGGAGATCCAGCAGCTCGAAACTGCAGCAGGTGTGTGACGTGCTGCTTCATTGGATTTTAACACAAATATTATGTCTCAGTTTATGTAAGAATATGTTGATCAGCTCTGTCTCGGTAACTGAATGAACAGAGAACTGCTCATCCACATAATCAAATCTGTATATAAACAAGTGAGCTATTTTAACAGTCTCATGCAGGCTGACAAAAACAAAGATGTCTATAATTTAAAGGCCCACCCTCAGACCTTTAAATGATAGGGAGATGATTACCCATCCAACCTGGACAGCTCCTATTCAGAAAAATAATGAAGATAAATCCTTGCCCAGGAATCTACATATGTTACATTCATAAATATTAAAATATAACTAAATATTTAAGGCTAAGGATATAGACAAATCAAATCATGGAAGACACTTCAGGGCTTCTGTAAATTTAGCAAGTATGTAAGAAGCAGTTTTGATTTAGGCTTAAAGCTCAGATAGGTCAATGAATTATTATAATTTTTTGGTTTACTCTTTCTACCATTTAATGTCAAATGTTACACTCAGATTTATTAAAAAATGAGTGCAAACATATGTAAGGGATGATGAGATATGATATGTGGAAGAAGATATGCTATATCCAAAGTTAAAGTATTCTCTTCTAAAGCTTTCATCATTTTTATTTCGACAAGATGTCCCATAATATTCTCACATCATTTACATTTTAAATTTATCATTACATTATATTACATCATCCCCTTTATTTTCACCCACCAAAACTGGATTTATTCAATCAACATGGTCTATCTTTCCAGTACCTTCTTCCTTACTTGTCCACATATGTTTATCTACCAGTCCATAACCCCAACATTTTGTAGAAATTTTGCCCACTCCTCACATGTGTATGCTCAGTCATTTCCGACTCTTTGTGACCCCATGGACTACAGCCTTCCAAGCTCCTGTGTCCATGGAATTCTCAAGGTAAGAATTCTGGAATGGGTTGCCATTTCCTCCTACAGGGACTCTTCCCAACCCAGGGATCAAACCCGCATCTCTTGTGTCTCCTGCATTGACAGGTGGATTCTTTACCACCGAGCCACCTGGACAGCCCACCCCTCCTCAAGGTCCAGCCTAATGATACCCTTTCTTCTCCTTTTCCCTCCGGTCACGACTACTCTCCTTCTGAACCCTCTTATCTCATCCTAAGTACTCATCCAACTCATCATTCTATCCCCATTATGCCTAAAATTGTAGCTTGCTCATGACAGAGGAATAATTACTTTAAATTAATTCAACTTGATAAATGAGTAACTTATTTTTTAATTGTTTATTTTAATTGGAGGCTAATTACTTTACAATATTGTATTGGTTTTGCCATACATTGACATGAATCAGCCATGGGTGTACCTGTGTTCCTCATCCTGAACCCCCCTCCCACCTCCCTCCCCATCCCATCCCTCAGGGTCATCCCAGTGCAGCGGCCCTGAGCACCCTGTCTCATGCATTGAACCTGGACTGGCGATCTGTTTCACATATGACAATATACATGTTTCAATGATATTCTCTCAAATCATCCCACCCTCGCCTTCTCCCAGAGTCCAAAAGACTGTTCTTTACATCTGTGTCTCTTTTGCTGTCTTGCATATAGGGTTATCATTACCATCTTTCTAAATTCCATATATATGCATTACTATACTGTATTGGTATTTTTCTTTCTGGCTTACTTCACTCTGTATAATAGGCTCCAGTTTCATCCACTTCATTAGAACTGACTCAAATGCATTTTTCTTTAATAGCTGAGTAATATTGCATTGTGTATTTGTACCACAGCTTTCTTATCCATTCATCTGCTGGTGGGCATCCAGGTTGCTTCCATGTCCTGGACTATTGTAAATAGTGCTGTGATGAACACTGGGGTACACGTGTCTCTTTCAATTCTGGTTTCCTCGGTGTGTATGACCAGCAGTGGGATTGCTGGGTCGTAAGGCAGCTCTATTTTGTTTTTTAAGGAATCTCCACCCTGTTCTCCATAGTGGCTGTACTAGTTTGCATTCCCACCAAAAGTGTAAGAGGGTTCCTTTTTCTTAAATGCATCTAGCTAAAGCTAAGCTAAGTCACTTCAGTCGTGTCTGACTCTGTGGGACCCCACAGACGGCAGCCCACCAGGCTCCCCTGTCCCTGGGATTCTCCAGGCAAGAACACTGGAGTGGGTTGCCATTTCCTTCTCCAATGCATGAAAATGAAAAGTGAAAGGGAAGTCGCTCAGTCGTGTCTGACTCTTCGCAACCCCATGGACTGCAGCTCCTCCAGGAGCTCCTCCGTCCGTGGGATTTTCCAGGCAAGAGTACTGGAGTGAGGTGCCATCGCCTTCTCCGTAAATGCATCTAAAACCACTTAAATCATTGTGGATTGATATAAAGTGACTGGTATAATATCACTTGGTATATAAAATAAAAACCGTAAGAACAAGCATTAAAGATATTTGGGATTTGTTCTTGACTGTCTGTGAGAGGCTATGCTATTTCATGCTTTGTCAGTATACCACCCCTGACCATTTCTACACAAGTTAAACAAGCACGCGAACTAGAAACTTATTGCTGCTTGTATCTATGTATCAGGACAACTAACCCGTGCACCCTTCCGTCTAGCATTAGGGCAGCAGAAGTAGAAATGGAAGCGGAGGGGCAAGAAGCATCAGGAGGGAGTCTCCAGAGAAAGTCAGTGAGAGTGAAAGACCTTTCTTCCTAGCGGCTGTACGTAACTGACCTTCAGCAGAAGCACAGTGCTGATGACCGCCGCACACGGCGAGGGGAGAAAGGGAAAGGCCTTACCTATAATGTTTAGGACAAACATACGGGAGCAAATACAGTATGTGAGAAGAGATTAAAAGAGGAGCTAGTTGTTGTTGTTATTGTTGAAGAATCATTCTGGGCTCTTCAAACCCCACTCTCTTCATGATAATGAAGAAATGTAAGTGAAGGATCTATGCTTTTCTTGAACGTATGTTTCAGTTACAAAATAGTGCTTCTCAATTTTGTATCCTTGAAAGACAGAAAGACGTGGGGCATGACTTTATTAAGGTTTTAATTACCCAAATAGGACCACAAAGAAACACTTAGAAGCTAAAATAGAAATGCACTCTCCTTCCCTCAACTGACACAGCCTCCCAGAGAATCCAATAAACTCCCAAATACACAGAAAATGGCCAACTGCTATGAATGAAATTGTCAGAGAAAACTTTACCTGCCTCCCTCCAGGCTTCATTCTACATGTAAGAGCATAGAGTTTTCTCGAAATGTATGTTTTTGCAGCACCTTCTTTGAAGCAGGGGGCGACAATAGGGATTAGTTTTTTTCCCCATGCTCGGTATTTTAAAAGGGATTCTAAACCTAATTCTCAGTCTTATGTGGCTTACTCTTGATACCTGAATACTAACATGTAAGTTTCAAAAACATACTTCTCCACAAAAGGATTAGTATACTGACTCCCACCGCACAGACCCTCAAGCAGTGCCTGTTTTATTTACGGTATTTTAGGACTGTACAAGTTCTTCCCCAGAGAACTGTCTAACAAACTTAGCTACTTGTTTTTGGGAATCACACTGCTTTGGTATAGATTTCCCCTGCATGCATATTCAGTGCTCGCTCACCCTGGCCATCAGCGTGTGCACAGCTTCTTCCCAGATCATAATTCATGTCATCGCCTTTTCTGCTCCTCAGTCACCTCGGAAGATGGCTGCTCGGTGGACCTTGGCTTTCGAGTCAGTATTGAAGAAAAAGGATTCTACACAGAGAACTTCCATTCAGCTGCATGGGTTTTCCGAGGGGATGATGGGAATCCTGAGGACAGTCCCAGATGTCTTAGCAAAAAACCCCGACCAGTCGCTGGTAAGGACCTCACAATTACGATAAAATGCATATGTCTTAGAGAACCCGTAACCAGGCACATCTCTAAAGTCGGCAAACTTGCACACTGGGTGGAGTATTTGGAAAGAAGTGTGTGTATATGTGTACATATATGCATGTGTACGTGTATATAGAGAACCTTCTCGATATTGTGAAAGAATCTGAAGCTATTAAAATAATAACTGTCTTAGGAACTCATTCCAAAATAGACTCATAATTCCAAAGTTGGAATAAAGATGAATGTAGGAAGAGTCAAGAGTCTTTTTCATTCTACAAGTAAAAAATACTGTTATAAAAATGTACTGCAGAATACAAACAAGCAACAAATCATTTATTGTTCCAACACTGGACTATGATCACTTTATTGTTTCTGCCTCATCTTTTTAATATACATAGGTCTAGTCCTGTTTTCAAATGCATATGAAATATGCATCTCATATTTACATGTATACAGTTTGATATAAAAGGAAAATCCCCAACCAGTAGCTGCTAAGGACTCTACAATTACTAAATTCTATACC